>LGRN01000040.1:0-77607 GCA_001883825.1 Emergomyces pasteurianus Ep9510
TCTCCTGGGCATACGGTTGAGTGACTGTTGGCCAACCTTGTTTTCAAGGCAGCGTAGCTAGCACGCATGATGTTACGTCGGATCTATCTCTGAGAAAAAAAAAAAAAAAAAAAAAAAAAAAAAAAAAAAAAAAAAAAAACCTCCTCTGTTTTCAGTTCTCAGTTCTTATATAGAAGGGTACATACATGAGTAGTATACAGATTCTATGATTGTCGATCAGCCAAGGTTTACTTAGTATGAATGATACAATTTCCATGATAAGATTCATGATTTCAGGGATTAATTAATCGAGAATCGATTTACTGTTCCAAACATGATTGCATTTTAGTGGTGTTGTCTCTTTCGAAGGTGGGTGGGCGCCTGTACTGCACGTACAAATTCTTGCCCTCAGTGGCAAAATGTTAACAATATCAGCAGACAATTAAACATTCTTCTTAGCCCTACGGCAAATTCATTAGATATGAGTATTATATCCATTTCTCGAGCATTTTACAATGTTTTATCTTTAATAAAATGGTATATTTACTCTTCTAGTTCAATATTTGAATATTTATCATAGCAAATTCTAAGTGTGAAAGATTGATAAAATTCTTTAAAAAAATTGTAATACACTTGAAAAGTGATAATATAGTGCCATTCATATGTCTTAGTAGTAGTACCAGTCAAAAATTAGGTATTTTTTATATGAGAATCACACTCAAAAGATATGATATATACCTTATTTTCCGTTTCATTTTTTTTTCTTAGTTATGGTGATATTACGTTACTACTGTTTCATCTCTTTGAAATACGAAAAAAGAAGCAAGCCATAGTTTAAGTCACCGTGCCAACTGCCTTATGTCGGCTACTGGGGCAAAAGAGCTCAATCACCGCCAGTAAACACTGGAGGAAGAGGGGCTGGAATCACACAGGAGAGCTAGCCTCGGCTGACACCTTTTGTTCAGCTACTAGCGCTACACCCGGGGAGTAGCGCGAAGATCATCGCGGCTGCCCGCTCTGGATCGGCGGGACCCTGGTTTCTTAGACGCAGCCGACGAATCTCATTCCACTATCTCCGCCCTACCATTCGGAGTATGGCCGTCGCCGTAGCGAAGTAGTACCCGTGGGCCCGTTCACAAAACGACAGGCGGCAGGCAGCGGAGCTCAAGGAAGAGTATCTGTATAGAACCAATAGTAGTGCATGAAAACGATAAAGGCTCTATTCTTAAAGAGCTTGAGAAACTTACACTCATACTAGCGTATTCATGAAACAGTTTGCTGAGTCTGAGAACCTCGTTTTCTTGAAGCCTTAAGTCAGCGGTATGGAGGAAAAAGGAGCAGCTATCTAAGCCCCAAACTATGAGTTTGGTAGCTTTTACTTTGAACTTCCCTTTTCCCCGGTTCGCTGGCTGTGGCGGATTCAACTGCGACAGTTACCTTATGGGGGAATAACCTCGCCTCCTTGGCGTTTTATGTTTTTATTACCTATCTAACATGATCACCCCAAATTCACAGGAGGCAGCCGATATATATCGATCAGTGCGCCTAGAAGGCAAGACGAGACACACAGGCGTTGGTTTGCAACCGTCACGAGGACGGTATCTCTCAAAAAAATGTTCAAAAGGATCGTTTTCACGACGGTGACCCCTCTCCCGTCCCATATCCCTCGGGACGTCGTCATCGAGACTTTACGTGCCCACAGTGAAATGATAGAGCTAAACCCGCTGGTGATCAGCCATAAGCGGTGCAAAGCACCTCCCAACGCTCCGCCCGACGAATTTCATTGCATCTGGTATGAACTGACCGACAAGATCCACTACCTACCCGGAGGCATATTAAGGGGAAACGTCACGTACAAAGCCTGCTTCCACGACCTGCCGCGAGGCCTACAAACACACATCTACGCGCCTACGAACCTGGATATTAGGAACAGGTGGACTGTGTGTGGGAATATGCCGGGGGAACCGCGGGAGCCCGTGGAATTAGGTCTAACAAATGTGCCACGGGAAGGACTATTCCTCAGAGAAGACGTCGATATGCGGTGTAACGTCTTCGCCACCAGTTTTGTCAAGAAGACGTTGAAGGAAGCCCACGCGGTGCTAGTTGAACGGCTGATAATGAAAGCAGACCTGTTAAAAGGGAAATCCGAAGCAACCATCTACGAACAGTCATACTATGCCTTGTCTCAGCAACGTCATTTGTTATCTACAAACCAAGTATATTCGGCGGAGGGTTCATACATGTCCACTCCCTATGTGCCCATATGCCCAAGTCCAGTTTCTCCTCAGCCACCGTTATCTCCGTTATCGACAGGGAATGTTACAACACGGTATCCTAGTCCTGTCCTCCATGCCCTCCCAAACAACGACTCCAATACACTCCGATATGTGGGAGGATCCGTGCATTATCCGTCAACTCCGCACACCTGTTGTGCACATAGTCCAGTCTCCCCACTACCAATGGGGTGTCGCCCTGTCGACCAGATTTTACCTCCCCCAATGCTCGCAGAAATGGAGTCTACGGAATTCCAGCCAGCGAAAGCAAAAGCCTACGCCGCCGCCCAGCAAGCCCAAAAAACTCGTTTCGTGGTTACTCCTTGTGCACCTCCGCCTAATATTTACGAGCTGGAATCATAAGCATTCCAAGCCCTATTGTTCCATCTTCTCATGTATTTCTCTTCGTTTCGAGCTCCAATACGTGTTTTTACTCGTACTATTTGTAATGATGAGGTATTAAATTCAATATTGGCATGATAATGGAGTTGTTTTGGGAGGAACAGTGGAACCTGGTGTTTTTTTGTTTGTTCATGATAGACTTCCATTTACCTTCCTGCCAAATGCAAGTTTGAGCACGGTGTTTGGCATACATTCATATTTGTTAATTTCCACATTGTTAAGAGTGCCCTCGGCACTTCGCTGAAAAAAAAACTACGTACTTTCCCCTTTTCCTCCTCTCTGCATGTTTCTAGGCCTATGAAAAATCCATCTTCTCAAATATAAAATAAATAATAGTTTGAAGAGCAGATCCGCTGCATTAAACGCAATCCCATCATTCCGGTACTCCACATATAAACTGAGACAACCGGCAGATATCCAGTAGTTTGTTGATAAGGTCCTCCCGCGAGGGTTACCTGAATCGGTCCAGTTCTACGGACAGCTCATGCAATGAAACAACTGAAGGTTTAGCAGCTGGTGGTCGTGACGCGATAATGAGGGTGCATCTACAAATCGATGCTCAAGCGTCATGTGGGCGACCGCGATCAAACGCTCCAATCCTTCCGTCGTACCACGACCCATGCTTGTCTGGAGGAGGGCCAGCTCTGAACTACTATGAATGAAAATACACCCACGCTCTTTACCCACCCCTCGCGCGAAGACAGCTGCCCTGGATACACTTTTTTTTTTTTTCTCTTTTGGCATGGGGAGGGTAAGACTATCAAACGCGCGGGTGTTTCCGTAGACATAAATGCAAATAAATGCAAATGACAGTGACATCTACTACAACTGCTTCTTTCGTTCGCATTCTCTCCTCTGATTTTCTATCAAGCTGGCTCCAGCTAGCGACATGCAGCAGCAATACTGCGGTGAGGCTTGGGATAATTATATCTTTCCTCCCTCGTGTCTGCGTTTTACATGGCGGGTTACTAGGTACTACTAGTTTGAGGTGTGGTGGGATGTGGAGTGGGGATATGGTATGGGGAAAGGGAGAGTGATAGGTTGAGATGGATGAGGACTGAGGAGGTAGAGGTGTGATGAGGCATGGAGGCGGAGGGGAGAGGTGTATCAAGAAAAAAAACAAGACAAAAAAATTTTTAAAACTAAAATTAAAGAAAAATAGATAATCCTTCGTCCGCAAGCGGGAAAAAGGGGTGGCATGGACAAATTTTGTCAATACGGAGTCATATTGAGAATATTTGAAATCATGACTAGAGTTAGAATAGGTAGCTGTACACTTCAAATGATACGCATCAATCAATAGATCTTATCTACTACTTGTTTAGAGTGAACTTTATGAAAACCAGCGCATTCGCCCGCTTTCCTCTTGAAACCTTGGATAGATGGACTGGGAGCGTATAAACCAAGTTAAACTCCCTGGCCCCCAAGTATTACAGAAGGCACCCATATGAATAAGCACGCGTAACTCGTGCGCGTGAAGGAAACAGCCAGCGATGAATATACTTGTATGTCATCATCGAAGGATTGTTCCGTTCTCCTCGTCGAGGTCTTCCCCTTCCCGTTCGGTTCAGCCCAGCCAGTTCCTTAGATCGCTTATGGGTACGAAGCTTGGGAGCGGTTGATAGCAGAAAATAGCAGAACCAATCCATTTTGTGAAATTTGTGTAAATGGGAGTCAGGGGCTGATTTGCGAGCAACCCAGATCCATCTTAGCCCTTGAACTAGCTCGTGGCTATAATTCTCAGCCTTCCCTCAGCGCATGGTAGGATAGTTGATCCAAGAGGAAATGATATTAGACAAGAGTTTTATCCAAAGCATCGCGATAGACAGCGGGCTATGCACGGAGGTTTTGCCAGAGATCGCGGAATAAATTCCAGAGGGGAGCTTCTGCTGGTGGTGGTGGTGGCTGGAGAACAAAAGAAAAAGAATGAACAAGGTTTTGGAAACTTCCCTATTACGGTTTATCTTTGCGCAGCGAACACTGGCAGATTGCCACAGTATATACGGAGTAGATAGGACCATCTGCAAATTGTCCCGACATCCGACCCGCCGGACGAATTGCCCTATATTCCCTCCCCCCAGGCTTCCGTGATGTCGTGGACTTCCATCGCTGGAAAGCTTGGAAGGGTTTCGCCCGATTTGTAATGAGTGGCTTCACGTGATTTCTCAGTCTTCCACCAGCTTCCACCTCGAATCATGGCCTCTGATTGGCTGGAACTGATTTTTTTTCTTTCCAAAGTTTCTGGGAGCCGATACCTGGTCACCTGACCTATCACCAACCACCTGGCCAGCTGCATTTATGACTAAGCAACACCAAAGGCAGCTCTGGCAACTCGAGAGAACAAGCGGAAATAGTTACTACTACACAGCAAAAAGGACAACAAACATATATCAAGTATCATTGATTCTTGAGTCTTCCTGCTGGGTTTTTGCCTGTTCGTTTTTCTCTTCTGGCTATCATTTTGGTTCCCTGCCTTGTCCTGCGTTGCTGTGTTAGCCCTTTCGCCCTTTGACGTGGCTCTCGCAGCTGGTAGGTGCCTGGATCGTCATATCTTTCTTCCGAGTTCCTCATAGCTCTAGCCTCATTACGGGATTACTCCAACTGCATCTCATCCTCTCCCTCTCCAACACCCACTCACACCCATCTTCTACCACGCAACAATAATTCTCTCCCTCTGTCGCCCTCATCTACTACTTGCTCCAGCTCTTAATCTCCCTCTTCGTTAACTTGCTCACATCGGTTTTTTTTTTTCTTTTTCTCTTCCAACATGCCTTCAGAGCCAGATCATGCTAAGCACAAGGTCAACCTGACGTGAGTAACTTTTGCTCTATTCCTACTCCAAAGGCCTCCTTCCTCACTCTCTACAAATACAAGCTAATGCTAATATTCTCCTTTCAGCGACCCTTCAGGAGCTGAAAAACACCAGGTGAGCATATAAGTTCCTGTTCTCAATAAACTTGGCTGCTGAGACCCGGTGGCGCTGACTGCTGCCCTTTGCAGGAGCTTGACACATCCACAGCCATCCTTAAAAAGAAGAAGAAGCCAAACACGTTAATGTGAGTATCTCTAGAATTAACAGTGCAAAAAAGGGCGTGTCGTACTAATTTGTTGCGGCCGGCAGTGTCACTGACGCCGTTAACGATGACAACTCCATCATTGCCCTTTCCAACAACACCATGGAGACCCTCCAGCTCTTCCGTGGCGACACTGTCCTTGTCAAAGGCAAAATGCGAAGAGATACTGTTCTGATTGTGCTGGCTGATGACGACCTGGATGATGGTAGCGCTCGCATAAACCGTGTCGTCAGACACAACTTGCGGGTTAAGCATGGCGATGTCATCACAGTCCACCCATGCCCAGATATCAAATACGTATGTTACAACCCAAACCCAACCCGACTCCAATGTTATTTCGCTCGGACACAAAACTGATCACATCAATATAAAAGGCCAAACGGATTGCCGTCTTGCCCATTGCAGACACTGTTGAGGGCCTAACTGGTTCTCTCTTTGACGTTTTCCTTGCTCCATATTTCCGCGAGGCCTACCGGCCAGTTCGACAAGGTGACCTATTCACTGTACGAGCTAGTATGCGTCAGGTTGAGTTCAAGGTCGTCGAAGTGGATCCTCCAGAGTATGGCATTGTTGCCCAAGACACAGTCATCCACTGTGAGGGAGAGCCCATCCAGCGAGAGGATGAGGAAGGCAACCTCAACGATGTTGGCTACGACGATATTGGAGGCTGTCGGAAACAAATGGCTCAGATCCGTGAGTTGGTCGAGCTTCCCCTTCGCCACCCTCAACTCTTCAAATCTATCGGTATCAAGCCCCCTCGTGGTATTCTTATGTTTGGCCCCCCCGGTACGGGTAAGACCCTAATGGCTCGTGCCGTTGCCAACGAAACTGGTGCTTTCTTCTTCCTCATCAACGGCCCTGAAATTATGTCCAAAATGGCTGGTGAATCTGAATCGAACCTGCGGAAGGCATTCGAAGAAGCTGAAAAGAACTCGCCCGCCATCATCTTCATTGATGAAATCGATTCCATTGCTCCTAAACGTGACAAGACTAACGGCGAAGTGGAACGTCGGGTTGTCTCCCAACTTCTCACATTGATGGACGGCATGAAGGCGCGCTCGAATGTCGTCGTGATGGCAGCCACCAACCGCCCCAACTCCGTTGATCCCGCTCTGCGTCGTTTCGGTCGTTTCGATCGTGAGGTCGATATTGGTATCCCTGACCCTACTGGCCGTCTTGAGATTCTTCAGATCCACACAAAGAACATGAAGCTCGGCGAAGATGTGGATTTGGAATCTATTGCTGCGGAGACCCATGGTTATGTCGGTTCGGATATTGCATCTCTCTGCTCAGAAGCTGCCATGCAGCAGATTCGGGAGAAGATGGATCTTATTGATCTGGACGAAGATACCATTGACGCGGAGGTCCTAGACTCCCTAGGAGTAACCATGGAGAACTTCCGCTTTGCCCTTGGTGTTTCCAACCCATCCGCTCTTCGCGAGGTTGCCGTGGTCGAGGTCCCCAACGTTCGCTGGGAAGACATCGGAGGTCTGCACGAGGTCAAGCGCGAACTCATCGAGAGCGTCCAATACCCTGTCGATCATCCAGAGAAGTTCCTCAAGTTCGGTCTGTCGCCGTCCAAGGGTGTTTTGTTCTATGGCCCTCCTGGAACTGGTAAGACGCTACTTGCCAAGGCTGTTGCCAACGAGTGTGCGGCCAATTTCATTTCCGTCAAGGGCCCCGAGCTGTTGAGTATGTGGTTCGGCGAGTCTGAGAGCAACATCCGTGACATCTTCGACAAGGCCCGTGCCGCTGCTCCCTGTGTCGTATTCTTGGACGAGTTGGATTCTATTGCCAAGTCTCGAGGTGGATCTGTTGGTGATGCTGGTGGTGCTTCTGACCGCGTCGTCAACCAACTTTTGACAGGTATGGTTAAATCCTTACCTGCTATTTCTTTGGTAATATTCACGCAAAACTAACACTCTTGATATAGAAATGGACGGCATGACTTCAAAGAAGAACGTCTTCGTCATCGGCGCCACCAACCGTCCCGAGCAGCTAGACAATGCCCTCTGCCGCCCGGGCCGTCTCGACACCTTAGTTTATGTTCCCCTACCCAATGAGGAGGAGCGCGTGGATATCCTCAAGGCTCAACTCCGCAAAACCCCAGTAGCCTCCGACGTCGATCTGAACTTCATCGCCAGCAAAACTCACGGTTTCTCCGGTGCTGATCTAGGCTTCGTCACCCAGCGCGCTGTGAAGTTGGCCATCAAGCAATCCATCGCGCTCGATATCGAGCGGACCAAAGAGCGTGAAGCGGCTGGTGAAGATGTGAGGATGGAAGAGGACATTGATACCGAGGACCCTGTGCCAGAACTTACTCGGGCGCACTTCGAGGAGGCGATGCAGATGGCACGACGCTCTGTGAGTGATGTGGAGATTCGGCGATACGAGGCGTTTGCTCAGAGTATGAAGAATTCCAGCGGAAGTAACTTCTTCCGTTTCCCAAGTGGAGAGGAAGGAAATGCTACGGCTGGCGGCCAGAGTGGGTTTGGCGATGCGGGTAATGACGACAGCCTCTATGATTAAAAAAAAGAAAAAAAGAAAAGAAAACCGTAGCGGAGTCCCCGTTTTTCTCCTTTCTCTTTTTTTTTGTTGTCAGTTAGACTTGATTTTCCTACTCTTACGACCCCTCTAACTCCTCTCGCTACGTCCTGTTGTACAACCGATCCCTTTTCGTTTTGTCGTTGAGACTTTGAAATCTCCCATCCTCTTGATTTTTTCCTTCCTAATTATTTGCTTTGCAAGAGAAAAAGAATCTAATCATGTGGACATTTTAAATTTGTTTTAACATCCTACTACCTCTCTAAATTGCTTTTTTGCTCTGTTTTTTTTTTTTTTTTTTTTCTGTAAACCCACACCTTACTTTAATTTTTCTTCAAGATAAAGTGATGCGTGGTGGATGGAATGGCAGGTGGGATGAAATAAATGATGAATTGAAATAAATAAATAAATAGGTTTTCTTCCTCTTCTTCAAAAGAAAGTAATTCAAAGCAAGATTGAATGAGGTGACGGTTGTTCTACGGTTAGTTTCGTTGAAGTAATTTTGGTACATACGTATGTACAGTACAAGCTACAGCGGGCTGTAAATCACTGTAAATCTGTTACTTGACTCACACGGTATGAAGTACAGAATGCTGTTTTTCATCAGTCAGATCGTCACTAGGGAGTAGATAGCTACGCATTTCATATAGTCAGTCTGACGACTTATGATAATAAGAATGCCACTTGCTCTCTCTATCTTTAAAATTCTTTTCAATTATTTGAAACTTCACATCATTGTTCACAACTCATTAACGACACGCGACTTGCTGGATCTGCGGTTGCGCAGGAATTAATTCCATGTTATGATCTAGGAAGGACTGGAATATTCGTATCTGACTACAGGGCTGGAGATCGTGCAACTGTGGGTGCCGTCGAACGACCCACACGCAAAATTTGTTACAATGTTGGCAAGCCTAACCTAGATATTGAAGTGAGTGCTGGAAACTTTGAGAAATCCAAGACAGAAATTCAAAAGGTGCTCTGTCACTGCTTGAGGAGCTGCCGCTCTCACGTTCGTGATCGTGTCTGGCAGAATCACGCACGGAATCTGCTGCCGACGTGGGAGGCCAATTCAGCCACACGGGATCCCAGATTCACCTCAGCGACCTACAGCAAATCCCTCCCGGTTCGGACTACACCAGTTTCGAAGCCGCTGAAAGGACTGCCTCTGAGTCCCTGCCGTCATCTTCTCCGGCTCTTGGGCACTCCAGATTGACAAATACCCAGACGACCCCGGTCTGGTTGTGCCCCTCTGGGTCCCCATCGTCATGAATCCCCCGATGACACCGATCTAGATCCTATGTCAGGACGCAAAACGTGGTTTCAGCCAGGTCACATCTTCCCCTTCGACCCAGCAGCCGATGTTAACTCCCAGAACCAACGCCCCCAAGAAGTCACGGAGGCCAGTCCTATCCTCATAGAAATGAATTTTGCATGCAACGCTGCCCTCCTAGGCCTGCAGTAGTGAGGCATTCTGGGCGGACGCTGCCCCAACGTGGAGCTTCAGCGTGCTGGGACGGAAGAGGACAAATACCCTATCAGTGCGCAAGTATTGGCACTGATGCTCAAACAGCAGCTGGATACAAATATGAATCACGATTGCACGCCGATGGGCGGACGTTGGTCGTCCGGGGCGCCGTTCAAGATCACCTGTGCCGCATACGGATACACTGTTGTTGGTCAAGGAACGGCGTCAAGACAATGGAAAGACGTGTCACAGGAGGCAGAGGCCTATCGTGTTCTTAAGTGTCTCTGCGACGATCGGTGGTTCCACGATCGGTGGTTCCTGTGTTCCTTGGAAAAGTTGACTTGAATCTGATATACTTTCTTCATGGCGCGGGAGACATTTGTCACATGCCTCTCAAGGGTTGAGGTGGTGTGAGTGTTGAGCATCATACCATCCGATCCCTTGTTTCACTGTAGAATCCGGATCATCGACTTCGATCGAAGCGAAGGCCGAAAGATAATGAAATCTCTCGCAAGAAATGACACAACAATGAAGTCCAACCGCCAAAACGAGTGCGTCTTGCCCGAGGTGCAGACAGAGAAATTCTTTGCTGATAGTAACACTGATTCTTCAGTTATAGTATCAGGAAGAATTTATTCAGTAAACTTTTCAACCTCTGCCGCCACATTTTGTTCAAGACACCGACGATCGAGCTCTGGGATCTCCATCTTCGGCCAGCACAAAGATATGATGCCAGGAAAACAGTCATTCTGGCTGGCTGGGATACGATCCTTCCAAATGCTCTGACACTCAGTTATTTGAGGGGGCTCGGCTTGGCAAATAAGGTCTATCTTCGCTGCGTAGTTCCCTCATATCATATTGACTCAGTAGAACCTCTATATAACGAATTAATCTTGGAATCTCATTCGATTCGTTATATAGAGGAATTCATTATATAGAACTTGCGTTAGAGATATTGTCCGGTAGTTAGCGCAAACATAATCCACTCCAATTGCTGCGCTATCTCAGGTCTGGGAATCATCTCAAGCAGCATATCGGTAAATACCGGTGCGCTAAACCTCCTCGTCTTTAAGGACGCAACCTCAAACCCTTCAGGATATACTCCAGCGTCACCCCAATCAATCAACCAAACCTTGCGATCAGGGCCTAATATCAAATTACGAGGCGCAATATCCTGGTGCGTGAGGACCAGCTTATCAAAATGGAAAGGCGGAACTGTCTCTGGTGCTTGCTTGAAGTTCTTGCAGATGGTAAGCTTGTGGTTAAACCAGGCTTCGAGCTCCTCTTTCGAACCAAAAGGACCAGCCCCCATATCCGTAAACCAGAAGCCTCGGGCTAAACAAGTTCTGCAACCGACTGGCCCGGGCTGCTGTTGGGGTACTGGTATGGAGTGCAAGGCAGTGATCATGGACGCGACCTGGGTGACAACATCCACCCGTTCCGCCTCGCTCAAGTGCTCCCAGCATTCCTGGACTGAGCTACCTTCGATAAAGTCCATGACAAACAAGCACTTGCAACCAAAGTAGACATTTTCGGTCTCGACTTTGAGGACGCGATAGACGTTAGGTACAGCGATCGTCGATCGGCCCCTTGCCCTCATGAGGTTTAGGATGTTAGCTTCGCATGGTCGGGCGTTGATTCCGCCTTTCAAGACTAATGTCTGTGACAGGCGGACGATGCGTGTCCCTTCGTACGAATGGATGACAGGCGCAGTGTTGAATAGCGCCGCCAGTGTTTCATCTGAGATACTGGAAATTTCACAATCGTCAAGAGGGAACTGGGCTCGAGCGCTTTCTGTGTTGGAGCACTACCAGGTAGGAGATAGCTTATTAGTACTACTACTACTATATACGACTCGTATTGGTAAATAGGCGTGAAAGGGATGTAGTGAGGTCGCCTACCTGAACTTCAGATTTATCCAAGGATTCAGTAAGATCCCCCATCCTTTTTCAACCGATGTAAGGAAAGGCGCTGGAGAATTGGGGCAAGTTTGTTGCTCATCCCAGTGATGACCAGGAGGCCAAGTTGGTAGCAACATAGCACAGTTCTTGACTCTTTGTTGATATCCAGCAGTAATGAAATGAGGTCATGGGTGCAAACGAGACAAACAGGGATTTTTTATTTCCCCTCTAGAGATGTGCCTAGATAGTAGTAAGAATGAATAGTAGTAACATCATGGATTGCAGATGAAACCCTCTATCACTGCGCAATGATTTTGACAATTACTAGTAGCTATGACCTCTTGTGGCTCACGAGAACTAAGGATTGACCCAGCCCTTCTACAATTAATATGCACTATCATGGATGGTTAACAACTTTAAAAAGGTTGTTCACCACAAAAACAAACACTTTTCTCCAAAATCCCCAAACAAGCTTCGTCCACCGACTTCAAGTTTTTAGCATATTTCCCCAGAAAGATAGAGACAACTTTCTCCCACTTGGTCCAATATGAATACAATTCAAGCACCTGCCTTCCAGCCTTTGCGATATATCCCCGCGGAGGAAAAGGAAGCAATGCTTAACCTCACTGTCTTGTGGGTGGATGCCGCCGCCCACGGCCGACTTCCAAAGGGAGGCAACCATTGGTGTTTCTACCTCCGTGTCAGCGACGACCGTTCAGTCCGCGTTGATATATCGCCCTCCTACAGCGTTCCCAGCGTTGTCATGCCAGGCGGTTCAAAAGCCATTATGATCGTCAGCCATCTCCCATCTCCCGTCTCCAACTCGGCAACAAAGGTAGTGCGACTCGACGTTCCGCCTGGTTCCACAACACGCGATTTTATCAACTCGATTGTGAATGCGAAACGGCACCAGTACGAGTTTAACGCTGAGGGTCAGGGTTGCAGGTTTTGGGTCGACCATCAGATCACGTTGTTTGAAAGTCAAGGCTTTTTCCTGCACGGATCTCAAATTACAGAGGCCAAAAATGCCATCCGTACCCAGTATCCTGACCAAATTCAGTATCCGCTCGTCATCGGCTCATACTACCCTTGATGGTTAATCGGCCGCCTGTCCCTGGGTGTCGCGGAGTTAAAGGGGCTATTATTTATTTGTACTCCGTACGGTACATCTACATATGTATATATATGTAGATCCGCGTTCTTCCCCCGTACGGAAGTTTTAAATGGCCGGAAGATCAAACATTCATGGGCACAGAGAATAACAAGAGGCTTGCAATGGAACCTTGAGAACTAAGCAACAGATAGACTTCATAGCCGTGAAAATAATGAATAAGAAATGAAAAGAAACAGGGCATAAAAGAACAAATATAATACACAGGAACGTATGTAGGGTGGTTAACGTGCGACATAACATACCCAGATGGATATCTAGGTATATGTGTTTGCCATGAGGAGTGATATCTATAACAAGAAAAGACGGAGAAGAAAAAAAGTGAAAAAAAATTGGGCTAACACCATTGAGACAGACAGGAGTGGGGCCAGAGAGGCAGGCTAGCGTGGGATATATAGCTCTGAGAATACCATATCTTTCCATCAGTTCCATCGATTCATACGATGTCACTTACCATTCCGTTCCAGCTAGGCTAGTTTGGGATGATTCTTTCAAACAAGGAGGGGTGAGTACGCCCGGAGTAGGTAGAGTAAGGGAATAAGGACAGGGCAAACAAATATCTCATAGCAAGAGGATAGAATAATAGTGAAATACAAACGGGTGGGAAGACATGACATGGGAGGACATAAACGGGGGCCAGATATGAAGGAATATGATCAAAGAAAATTGTTTCCTCGCTCTGACCACCATCCTACTCACCCTTTCTTCGCTTTCTTCTCCGATTTCCCTTCTCCATTTTCCTGCATTTTGCCCTTGGCCGCAGACTTGAGTTTAGTGCTTCTGCCATCTGCGCTGGCAGTGGTTGTTTTTGAAGAAGAAACTGGCGGCTTTTTCGCAGATGTCGCGCTTCCATTGGTATTGACAACACCATTCGTTGATGCTGCTTTATTTTTCTGATTCTCCTGTTGGGTTTTGCTACCTTCGGATTCATCACCGGTGGTAGTATTGGTAGTGGTATTGGAAGAAGAATCTCCCGTTCCACCTCCTTCGACCACGAACACTCCCTCCAGCGCTTCATGCAGCATCTTCACTCCCTCCGCAACGATGGCCTGTGGAATGCGGATATCCGGGAAGTCGTCCAGACTCCCATTGCCACCGTATTCTTCATCGATATTACCACCAGTATCGTCATCATCAACATCCACATTGGCACCATCCTCACTGCACCCATCACCGTCATAGTCCATATCCATATCCCCACCATTATCCCCATCCCTATCCCGACTTTCAACCTCTCCATTCTCCTTAACCGCACCGCCACAGCCACCGCCACCACCACCCTCCCCAACTCTCGCCTTCTTCAACCTCGCCCTCATCATCATCTGTGTCCTCCTTCTCCGCTTCCGCTCCCTCGCTACCGCCAACGACGACGCTGTCACATCTTCACTACCAGTCGCAAGGGCAACGATTGTGTCGACGATTTCTTCAAAGCGGTCGCAGTGTCCTGCACGGAGGAGTTCAAGTGCGAGCCTGCGCACCTGTTCTGTCCAGCCGGAGCGCTGGAGGGAGCTGAGAAGGGAGGCGTGGAGGTTTTCGAGGGTGGTGGTTGTCGACGAGGAGGTGGTGGAGGAGGAGGAGGATGTGGTGGTGGTAGTGCAGGGAGAAGAGAGGTAGCTGAGGAGGACGGAGGTGGGGTCGTTAGGTTCTGGAGATGAGGTGGATTGTTGATTTGAGGTCGACGTTGAAAAGGTTTTGGTAGGCATTATTATGGGCCGTTGTGTACGAATGTATATGTTTTGGTTGGGATGTATGGGGGGCGGAAATAGGCCGTGTGGTTTTATGTCGGTTGATGGATGCGCCGTAGCAAGCAAAGCAGGGAAGGAGGGGCGGAGAGATGTGTACTCGGGAGTTAATCCAATCCAACTTCTACAGATATATTATAAATTGTGGGTGGCCAGCGCCCGTCTATTTTGTTTTTTAGATTATCGGATGCGTTGGGCCGATGTATGGGGCCGGAAGAAGGAATAGCCTGTTGCCAATGAAACCATGTTACTGTTAGAAGCTGCAATGCTATAGTAGGTTAAGAGGTAGGAGAATTTACCTCCAAAAAATATCGTACGCAGCTAAATTCACGTTCGCCGCCCGTAGTATATAGCCCCCGAGGTAAAATGGGCTGGGATGTGTGATAGTTCAACTTCGGCGGCTAGTTTCAAGTTTGGCTTCAGTTGTACCATTTGCTCACGAGGACGCTCCCACAGAAAACTTATGCAGCCATGGTCGAGGAAATAGCAATGAAACAGGGCACAAGACAGAGAGGAGCGGACAATATCATATCATAGCATCCCACGGCAATTGAAGCCACAAAGCGTCCCGGGGCGGAAAGACAGGGCGGAGATCGGGGCCTGCGGAGAACAAAAATTGATGTTCCGAACGTCATTTCTTGGCACCGCTTGCTCAGTTCTTGGCAGTGGTCATATTTCCTTAGCAGATAGAGAGGATACAACAAAAGGGCATTTACTCCGTACGTATAGCGGTTATCGTACTTTACTACTAGTATGAGGTTGGGGGTTCTATTTATGGTTACCCCTAAACATGTGTTCAGGATTCATTTTACCCATTCATCCATTCAAACGTCAATATACGGAGTACTAGTGGAGAACTATGGACTATCATACCGTTTACCAATCCACTACGCCTGAGGGGAAAAATTCCATGGAGTTTCTTTCAGGCCAGGGATATTTCCAAGGAAGGCAATGTTCCGAAAGTAAGACTGGAGGAACAGGACAATGAGAAGCGGAGGTGTTCAGCACAGGAAAACACAGAACGCCGGGAGAAGAACGCGTGGGATAAATCTGATTTATTCTATCATATTTAACCAATAGCGATATTTAGCCTCCAGAGTTGAGTTTCCCCTGAGAATGAACGGAGCTATCTCCCTACCTGGGTTATTTTTCCATCCTGTTCCTCCTCCCCCGTAGACTAGATCTCTAGAGTCCAAGGCCGGAAGCAGAGAGGTTCAACATTCTGCATGTGCGCAGACCTAGTCAATATTATTCTTAACGAGCTACATATAGCCTCATCAGAGGCTTGGGTAAGACATATTGAGGTTGCCAGGGCCAGGTAACCTTGGGGCTGGAAACCAAGTAAACAGGCCCCCTACAACCCGGTCCCTGGAAGCATAAATCAGAATCAGGGGGGGGCCTGGCCAGTGTTGCAGATCACAGGCAGGTTAATCAAGCCGAGTAGTTTTTCTTCATTCTGAAAGGTAACTCAATCTTCAGGCAGACCCTGTGGTGCTATTAAGAAGTACTATTCGTAGTAGACAGCAATACACCAGCTCATTGATTTCGCCTTCCCAGAACGCGCGCTTGCTTGGATCATGTGTGCAGTATGGTGGAATTCAGCGCTAGAACCCTTTTAGATTAGTGCCTAATCCGCCGAAGCCACAAGTCAGGTGCTTAGAAGCTATACCTAATTTGGCTATCTGTCCCTGGGGCCACGTTCCTTTTAGGCTTAGCTCAGCCGAGAATTGCCCAGACCAAGTCACGTGTATATTTATAGCGTGCACGTGATTATAATATCTTGGCACCCGCTCCTTCCCAATCTATCGTTTGTTCTCCTCAGCGGCTCAGTCGATTAGTATCTACTACTATCAAAATATCAACGACGAACATCCAATATACAAACAACAGACGTTCGTCTCCTGCGCAATTTACACTCGCTTGCTGTCTGTCTAACGTGTTGATTCCCCTTTCTTCTCCGTTCTTCCCTCTATAAATACACATCTTTCTTACGCTGTGTGTCGATTTCTCCCCATATTAGTATCTACCCGCCGCCTTGCTGTAGTATACTCCTCGATGCACTTCGTCTAACGCAACCCCCAACCTCCTCTTCAAACCCTCACTGTATATTCCATCCATCCGCACCTAGACCTACCTTGGATGATTCCTGCTTGACCAACCTATGCTCTGAGCCTCGCTTGCTATCTGTTTTTAATCGAGTTCCCCCGCATCAGGCTCCGCCTTTGTCACCGTCATCACGCATCAACAAAGCTCTCGCCGCAAACTCCAAACCCCCCAGATTAGGGACCTTTACTTGTCGCCTAGTCTTTGTCTCGAGCCTATTGAAGCTCTGTCGCTTTGTGTATCAAGTGTGCTGATGCGTGTGTTTCGAAACTCGACCACAATAGCTATTTAATATACTTCCCTTCGTGCTTCCGAGGGGTGGCGGGCTTACCTGGCCCTCGACACTCTCTAGCCATCCCCACCACCATCCATTCTTTTGCCTCCTGTCACTCAGCTTCGTATCTGATTGCTATCTGAAATGGCTTTCCAACCTCCATACCACGCAGATTCCGACGCAGATGATGAATATGAACGAAGTGTGGTCACCTCCCCGCATATAGAAGACTCGGAAGCATCACCCACAGATTCAGAGATCCCATCTGCAGAGCATACGCCAACGACTTTCGGAAATCCAATCGATGATAGGAGTTCGCCCAGAACCATCATCACGGAATGGACTGCGGAGGAATGTGCGGATTTTGCGGCAGGGTTAGGCCTTAGCCAGTACTGCGATGCGTTTCTAGGTATGTGTCGGAATATGCAATCCATTGACCATGGAGCAAGAACGGAATTGGAACAACCTTGCTAACAGTGTGTGTGTACTCGTGTTCTATCAGAAAACGAAATTGTTGGGGAAGCTCTCATTGCTTTAAAACACGAAGAGCTAAAAGAGATGGGAATTTCAAGTGTTGGCCATCGCTTGACAATTCTTAAAAGCGTTTATGAAACCAAGGTCAAGCAAGGAATATCCCTAGATGCAGACCATTATGTCCCTCTCTGTAGGTTTCTCGTACCCCAATATCCATATCCCAAGGGCTGGAGCAGCGACGAACATTTCTAACATGGGGATTATTTACAGCTGCGGAACAGAGTAACGGAGCTGAAGCCGCGACTCAAGAAGATATATCTCGTATCATTCAGTCGATTAGGCTACGAGATGAACGGATCATAGCAGCAGAAGCGGAACTTAGAAAACTGGCGGACGACTATCGCAAACTTCGTGAGGAGTTATTACCAGTAGTCAAAATCGCCAAAGACAGATCACAGCCTCTGCCTTATCAACCAAATTCAACCTATTCTGGAACCACCATCAACTCGGAATATTACAACCATGATCCACCCACTGCCACTCCAGTTATTACACAAGCCGAAAAAACCGGAAACAGTCTCACGAGGACATTCTCTAAAAAGTTGTTTGCAGGGGGATCAACTCCTAAAAACAATTCTCCTACTCACATCCCCCAGTATATACCAGAAGGAAGAACCCTCAATGATAACTCATTAGATCCGTCCGCTGCAGCTATCGCAGCTTCTTCACACTTAACTGCTTCGATGAATGGAGGCCAACCTTCTCCCAAAGGAATGCCCTCTCCTACCTCACCAGGCAGCTTCTACCCGCAGCAAACATTAGCCTCTCGATCATATGCGAGGGAAACGTCAAACAGTTCAAACCGCGGAATCCATGAGCACTCAGACGACCCTCAATCCCAACAACGACCTGATCGATCCATTGCCGCCACCCCTTCGGCACAATCTAGCCGACAAGACCCACCAAGCTCTGCGACTGGTAACCAGCCCGCCTTGCGAAATACAGGTGAATCACCTGCGCCTAGCGTGGAAATATTCAAATCTTTCCGAGTATCCATGGACGACCCATGTTACAGAGTCCTCCCAGCTGCCCTTAAAAAGTATAATATCAATGAAGATTGGAGACTTTATGCATTATATATTGTTTTTGGTGATCAGGAACGATGTCTCGGCCTTGATGAACGACCGTTGATCTTGTTCAAGCAACTGGAGAAAGAAGGACGGAAGCCCATGTTTATGCTTCGAAAACAAGCGCAGCTAGTCGATGGGCAGATGGTTAGTGGGTATCAGGGCCCACCGGGTACGTCTGGTGCAGGGGGGATTGGTATCATGCCTGGCAGTGCAGGCTTTGATGGTGGAACCAGCGGCGGGGGTGGCTTAGGAAGCGCAGGCCTTGGACGATCAAACCAGACCAATTCCATACAACTTCCCGGTGGTGTCCTATAACAGCAATGCATGATTTTCTTTTTCAGTTTCATATATCATCAATTTCGCCTTTTTCTTATAATACTCTCCCGGCTGGAAGCCATTTTTGCTTTTAATGTTACCCTTCCTGCCAACTGTTTTATGTTTCGACATTCTTGCAAAAGGAAGAATCGACGCAGGTCTTTTTTTTTCTTTCGTGGGTGGGGTTGATTTTACGGCCCTTCTTACTTCTTTCATCGACATCATGATCATCATTCATAGCTTTGGTGTTTAGTTTTGACTTTGACTGTCATGTCTGATTGACCTTTTTTCCCTTCCATCTCGATTACTTTTTGCCCCTACATCTTTTGGTTTACATCGTCTCCCTCCACGACAGACTAAGTTGATGTCACCTGTGACGATGATACAAGGGGCGTTTCTGGAACGTTTTTGCCCCTAATCCCGGGCCTTCCTTCTCTCCACGACTTTATATGCTAATGTTTGGCATTTCCTTTGTATTTGGTATTTAATATCTTGTTATTACAAACACCATCGCTTCCTATTTTTCCTTTCTCCTCTTCTCTTTTTTAATTTTGCCATCCACTTCAGCTATGAGTTAGCCTTTCTTTGCATCTACTGAAGCCCTCTTTGCTTGTCGATTTCTCCCCCCTTGGGTTGGACTTTTTGGTGTGGTTGGACTATGGGATTTTTGATTTGATTTGTCTCTACATGTATTATGAAAGCGGTATTTGAAGCTACTTAGGTACCTACTTGTCTATTATTATATATACTTAGGCAGCCATCATCTCTTCCATGAGCGATTTCAAAGGCTACATCGCCTATCAAGGGTCTTCGATATCATGGCTAGTTGCGTCATGACTCTTGATTTGATTGACTCCGCAGTGCGTTTCGCATCATCGACATTTTGATCATCTCTCAGTTATTTTTTAGTTTAGATCGTGTCTTCCCCCTGATTTTGTGAAAGCTAAAAACCCCCGATACTTGTCGAAGCTTCGAATTCGAGGGGATGCTTTCTAGCTGTGTGAGTTCCCGTGCGTGGCTTGTTTCCGAAAAATATAGGACTTGCCCTCGGCGACAACTTGGGATATATAAACAAGCAACTTTCCAAGAATTATTACAGAGTATATATTATTTTTTAGTCCCTGCCACTCAGTTCCTGAGCTACAACTAGCCCATCTGACACTTGTGTCTATTATTATGTTCGCCCTTTATAATAGGATTCTCTCGTCCGCCGACCCGCCTCATAAATGGCAATCGCCCATGGGATTTAAAACATTTAAAACCCTCATATCCTTCGGCAACAGCTCTACTGATCGTGCACGATTCCAGCACATCTACACCCATAATGGAACCTGCCTCCAGTCGGATGGATAGAACCAGCTGCAAGTGTTCTTAGTCATTCATTCCCCGAGCGATTTAGCAAACCGAGACACAAAAGAGAAAAAAATCAGAAGGCGAAATCAGAAAGCACAGTCAAATTTTTGAAGGGCGTGTAAACGGAATGTAAGAACAGAGCAATAACACCTCGGCTTGAAGCCACAACTGGCTGCCCTTTATCACCATCTCAAGCCTCAATTCGCCCCCTATTTGGTCCCCCATCCTTAACGATGACCAGCAACGCCAGCTGCTCCCGCCCCCCCGGCATCCTTGTCCCCTGTGTTCTCGAATATGAAATCCCCTCCTACATTGTTGACGCCGCTCTCCCAAAAGCCCCTATAAACACCACCGCCCACCAGGCCGTCTACTCAACGTGGATCAGCACAAATGGCCTTGGCAACCAAGTCTTCTTGGCCGACATGCAAACACCCAAGAAGGCATATGTAGAATGCACATTCTCAGCGCTTGATAAGCTGTATCGGCAGGGAGCGTGGTATTTTGTCCCCATGAACGTTCCGTCGCTGCAGAGTACCGCTGGCACCGCTGTATGCGGCCCCGGAGCGAAGCGGTATGAGGAAGTTGTGGGTGTGGCCGGATAAACCGGAAATATTACTCTGGTTAGTTGTCGAATGTGGCAGCGGGTGACGATGGTGACTGGGGCATATAGGTATCGGACCGGATATGAGGTGTTGGTTGCTAGGAGGTATGCGGGACTAGGGCAGCAATTATAGATATTGATGAGTTGGTATGTTGATTATCATTATTTACTCCTTCAGCCACCCCCTTCTCTCTTTCAAATGGCCCCTGGCCAGCGTGGTATTTTCTTTTTCAAGTACCAAACTCTTGTTGCCAATTTTTGGTACCCTTTCCTACCTTTTCTTCCTTAATAAGATGACGCACATCTATAAGACATCCATCATAATCCGAACTGAATAGCTGGTTGCCCCCCACCAACACGACCGGATATCACAATCATTGAATCGATAAGCTCAATCGCCAGCGGTTGGGGAATCCAAACTCGTTTATGTGGTTTGATGATGTGCATCCATCACAGCGGGCTGGGCAGGTTATTGCAGAGCAGTTTTTGGATGTGAATGGGAGGGGGAACACTAAGTGGGCAGCGCATTTTGGTGATTCCTCACCGAAAAGTTTGGGGTAAAGGTAAACGATTCAGGGGTAAGGGGTATATATATATTTGTACCAAGTCTAATTAACCAAATATTCATAGCTACCTGGGTGACATGTAATTTCCGGGGCTTTTGTTTCTGTTTGTTATAAAACTAACAATGATCTTTACTTCCTTGGGCAGATACGGAGGGAGCGGAAATTTTGGGGCTATGGCTAAGGTTAAAAATGAGAGTTGAGTTTTTGATCGTGGTTCGTTGCCGGTTATTGTGAAGGCCGCACAACCTCTATTTAATTTTGCGCCTGATGTAGGTATGTAGTTAAATTGTGTGACATATAATTGAATCAAATAGGCATCGACAGATGGGCTTGGTTATCATAAACCTATATTTATATCCCCCCTTTTTTTCAAACCTTGCTCATCTCCATTCAGAACTTACTTTCTTCTCCGTACTGTACTCCGTGTCATTGGTTTTAGTATTATAGTATATTATCGGTATGATTTGTTTTTGTCATAAAATTAGGACTCGAGCAAACGCTAAGCTAAAAGGCACAGACAAATATGCCATGCATGCAATCTATCAGGCTACCATCATCACGCCGGGAGAATACTGCAAAAACAGAAAACCATGGAAACAGCTACTCCACAGGTGTAGCCTGAAGCAAAAAAAAAAAAGAAAAGAAAAAAAAAAAAAAGAGGGGGGGGGAGAGAGAGAGAGAGAGAGAGAGAGAGGGAAAATGAAAGAAATGTACATTCAATCCATTTGAGGCATAATCACATCAGTCTCTAAAATAGATAGACAAGGGGGAAAGGAAGGACCCATATAATCACAACTAAAACTATTTAATTTGTACCAGAAAATATATCCTGCCTTGATACGGCGATTTACAAATGCCTCCCCCTCTCCCCTCCCCATGACACTCGCGGCGTATGTCCTCTCCCACTATTGCCATTTCCACTCCTGTCACTCAAACCCTCAATTTCCGAATTCCCACTACCACCATTACCTTTTCCCTGCTCCTCCTGCCCATCACCATCACCACCAGCAGCAGCTCCTGAACCAGCTACAAAAGCCGTTGGGGGGGATGTAACCACCTCCCCCGCCGCCGTCCTTTTCTTCGCTGGCCTTGTACCATCGGCAAACTGCACTTTGCCCTTCACAGCACGAGGTTCTCCATCGTCCTCACTATCAGGCTCCTGGGTGGCAGCAACCCGCCGTGCACGTGTACCCATTCGGACTCGAGTTCCACCGGGAGATTCCGTGCCATCTCCATCGTCATCGCCATTATCATCGTCTTCGCCCAGTGCAGCCAACCGTCGCTTTCGCTCAGCGGGAGTTTCGGCACTGTCGTGTACGGCGTGTTGGGAGGGGGCGCGGTTGAAAGAAGAGGGGAGGCCAGCTAGTTGGCGGAGTTGGGACGGCGGGATACGTTCGGTGCCATCGTCGTCAGAATCGCGTCGGCCCCGTGTGGAGGTTGGGGAGGTTGAGCTGCTTGGTTCACCTCCGTCGCTGGGGGTGGCTATAAGATGTCGTCGACGAGCTCCGGCGTCGGAAGCCATGCGGTCGGAATATTGCGCGAGGGTAGCGGCAATGTCGTCGGTTTGAATGGGTTGCTGTTGTTCTTGTTCTGGCTCTCTTGTTGTTTGGGAGTCGTGAGTGGGTTGGGGGATGGGTTGTGGTTGTGGTTGTGTTACTTTATGTTGAAAGTAGGATGAACGGCCACGCTCCTTTTGGAGAGCGGCCTTCACTTGTTCTGGGGTGGAAGAGCGGTGGAGGAGTTCCGTGCGGGTCTTGGGGTCAAGCGTGCGAATCTGTTTGATGAAATCATGCTTGCTCATTCTGCGTCCCATCTCGGGCTTTGTCATCAGGTCTGGCCTTGTTACGGTGAATCGAAGTCGCTCATCATCCGACGAGTCACCTTCGGTCTGCTGCGGTTTATTCGAGGAAGGTTCACCTTCTCTTGGTTCCCCTAGGCCAATCCAGGTTCCTACGCGAGACATTTTTCGTCGCATAGTGTCTAGCTCGATGGGTGAGGGAAGGTTCGCATCAGCAGGGCTACTAGAACCGGCGACCTCTAAATCTTTTGGAGGCTTTTCGTCGGGAGGGATTGTGTATTTCTTGATAACTTCGCCATCCGCATCTTCGACAATAACTGTGTTCCCAAAATGATAGGCTCTAGCGGATCGACGACCTCTTTCTTCAGGCTTCTGAGCTGGTGGGGCCAGCCCAGGTTCTTTTAGTCTCCCCTGTCCAATGCCCATCCATGTAGGAAGCCGTGTTCTGATTTTTTCATGCGTATGCCCTGCTTTCTCACCAACAACAGTGTCAAGGCCCTCACTCTCGATTTTCCCATGCGTTTCGTGCTTGGATTTTGGAGACCGCCCAATTTGATCCTCGCGAAGCTGGTTACTAGTATGTTCCGGAATGTGCTCTTTCTGTTCCTCAGGGGTCATGCGACTGACATCGGAAATATCCAACACATTACCTTCCTTGTCTTCGACGACTATCTTGTCGCCTTCACGGTACACTTCCATCCTAGGTCCTAGCGCGGTCGACTCAGGCGGTTCCTGGGGAGGCTTGTTTTCATCTGAGATCTCCCCTTGTGTAGAACCGCTGGCGTCCAACCTCCTCAGCGGCATAATTGCGGACTGACTAATCGGGCCACCAGCGCCTCTCTTCCGTCTTCTTACAGGCTTACGGCTAGATGCACGGCTATTCGGTTCACTTTCCGCGTCTTCTCTCTGACGTCGCAATAGATTCCCTGGGAGGCCAATGGGGCCCAGAGTGCCGGGTGGGAATTCCGGCAGTTTCCCGTTCAACTCCGACTCCATTGATTCTTTGCGTAAAGACATGGAGGCTTTCGATTGCGTTTGGATACGGGGAAGTCTGTTCATCCACGACGGCCCGTCGTCGTTAGATTGAGTGTAGGACATCGTGATTGTCAAGGTATTGATGTGTTTCCCGAGTGTGAAAACAGCAATTGAAGATCCGTGCACAATAATGGACGAAATCACCATGAACGTTGTAATAGGCCAAATGAGAGTGACAATCACGTAATTGTGATCGCCAGGTTGTGGCAATTTATCGAGAGGTTGGGTTGTTCCACTCTGCAGCTCTGCCCTGGTGAGGATGGCGGCAAAAATAGCACCTACGCCAATTGGGCCAAAATGGCCGGCAAACATTGCCTCTCGCCATGTTTTGATATCCGGTATAAAAGGCTTCAACAATAACATGATCGGAATACGACGGAAAAAGATCACAAAAATAGCAATCACAACCAATCTCCACGGCACCATACCAAGGTCAGGCATATTGAACTGTTGCCACGGTATAATGGCCCCAAAATAAACGAAATACGCCAAGTTGAGCAGTAGATCGATAACGTTAGAAACGTGGGATTCTTCTGTCTTCTCCGTAAACCATCCATCGTTGCTGAACCCCACTCCAGCGGAGAAACCGATAAGCAAGTCGTCCATACCCAGCAAACTACCAGAGCCTGCGCAAAACAAGGCTAATACAAAGTAAAACACAAGAAAACTTTCTCGATCGATGAGGCTCCTCCGTTCGGCTAGTTTGATAGCGTGGCGGCCAATGTATCCGATCATAAAACCGAAGAAGGCACCGAAAATGCACTCGTAGAGGATTGTAAAGCAGATCCAATGGTAGGCCACTTGATTCGCATCAGGTCGGAACTCGATCAGGTAGACGGCAAGGTAAATAAACGGGAATGCCATGCCATCGTTACAGCCTGACTCTGCGGAGAGCAAATCTCGAAGATGTTTGGGCACACGCTTTGCAAACTTTCCCTTTCCAACAACGGATGAGGCTAGGACAGGGTCGGTAGCAGTAACACATGCAGCGCAGGCTAAACTTTCCAGCCATGACAAGGGAGGCACCATCCACCATATGAACAGACTAGTAATGAGCCATCCCCATGTCATCACAGGGAGTAGAAGTAAGACGACCGACCTCCAATGTCTTTCCATATATGATTTGGGCAATTCAACGCCGACGGCGAAACATTGCACGACAAGAACGATGCGCGAACATTCCAGTGTAATCTTATCGACATTTCCCCATGATATCGGATCAAAGAGGCCGGCAGCATGAGGACCAAAAATAACACCGCATAGGGTGGCCACTGTCGCCTCACCAATGTATAGCTTCTCTTTGACAAACAATGAACAGAGCATGAACAGGCTGGTAAACCCGCCCAGGATCATGTAGGCCACATGTGGCTTGTCAATGGCAAGGTGATCCCACGCCATGATTACGGGTGGCTCTTAGAACTTGATAACGACGACGACAGAGGTGAAGTTTCGGGTTTGGTTTTGTCGAGGTCAGAACCTCTGTTACCACGAACAGATTGCTCGAGTCAAACGGGAATCACAAAACTTCCAACGTTTTTCTTCAAACCGCCTCCCCTCTCAACAGCTTCTCTGCCCTTGTTGCGTCTCTGGCGTCTCCGGAACTTAAAATAGTATTTAGTTCTTTTTCCCCCTAGCAACCCGAACGCCTCAAACGAACCCTACTAACCAACCACAACCGGAAGCGAACCCGCGTGGCGGTGTGCTTACTCGTCGTGAATAGAATTTATCCCCCCAAAATCCCGCTTCAATCAAGTTGCAGAGAAGCTCTCTGGACATGTTCCTCCTCAAGAGAAGGGCATCCAGCTCTGTAGGTTCGTAGGAGGGGGAAGAAACGAGAGTTTCGGGTTTTCAATTTTTGGTGGCGCCGAAACGTGGGCACAGGTGGGGAACGGTAGAAGAAATGCGAGAAACGAACGGGTGCAAATAAGATAGTTTCCGCGGAGTGCCTGATCAGAGTAAGCTCGGTGGAAAGACTGTGGAGAAGAGGAAGTTCCAACTTCGCTTTGTCTCCCCGTTGCTACGTTATTTTATTCCGCACAATGGAGTGGTGAAGGAGGTAAAAGGACGAGGTACGGAGTAAAAGCTGCGTTTTATCAATGGTAAGTTAACGAGTTAATGCTTCAGCCCAAGAAACACAAGGCGGACACAGGCGGCATTCAGCAGCCAACCAGTCGGAGTAAGTTGGTGACACTTGCAAGTAGTCCCCTGCAATGTTTTTAGTGCGTGGGGAACGGCTTTGCCTTGACGGTTCAGCTGGTTCATGATGGAACTCCGCCCCTCCCGCCTGGATAGCTCCAGCACACAGTCAGCGCATACCACTCGGTCTCGCTGGGCGGCCTAGACTGGATAGAGCTCTGGATGTTCCCAATTGAAGACGGATAGGATGGCCAGATATTAAGTGGAAGATCGAGAGCTGTGGTGGAGAAAAGATGACGGGATGATTGATCCCAAAGCCGGGAAAAATAGGCGGGAGACGCAAGCAACTTACTAACAAAAAACTCTCGCCGCCGCATGAATCAGCAGAAGATGGAAGAAAAGAACTTGATATTTTTACGTTGCTATTTATTTCCACTTTCAACATTATAACAGTACTCCGTACGTACTCCTATCTTTGATTGCTTCAGTGACCATGTCTAGGTACTACTAATACTAGAGTTTTCCCCCTTCTTTGGTCCATCACATCCACTATCACACTGCATGGGGGGCAAACAAGCCGCTCCACGTTCCAATCCCACGTTTGGGGAGTACAGACCACACAATCAGCAATAATAATAATACTCCGTACGTAACCTTTATGCACCAAAGCCCCGCCCATTGGGAAGTCTCTTGGCTGCATATTGAGCTTGGCAATTGCTTGATTTTATTCCAAACCAGAGAAGCGAATATCGGAGGAATGTGACGTAAGGGTTGATTGGGCAGGTAGTTAATAATAGTCGGGGATGACGCGCTCTGCTCGATCTATAAAAAACCCGTCCCGCGCTCTCGCAATGATCGCACACTCTCTCCTCCTCTTTCTCCTCCGCTTTTCTCTCTCTCTCTTTTTCTCTTTCCCTCTCGCTCGCGCCTGGATGCGCTGCTCCCTTCCCCTCCTTGCAAGGAACCGGTGCTGTCTTACCCGACCCTCGCCCCTTTTTGCCCTGCGCAAATATAAAGACACTGCGCACCCCTGCTCTAGCTTCCTGTGCCCGTCTCTAATTCAAGTTGTCAGGGATTCCGCAAAGTCAGAGCTTTCGGGATTCCACACCTGACTAAATCCTCACACGATTTCCTCCGCGATGAGAAGTCGTTCGCAGATATGAGTGTCGAACACTTAACTCCTTTAATCTTGCATCTGAAAGCCTCACTGCCCATGCCGCATGTGTCTCAATGCCCTGCCCCGTTCAAGAAAAGACGAAGAAATGTCGAGATGGATAAACAAAAGAAATGGCTTGTAATCTGCCAATGCTTGCAATTAAAAATGGCCTTTAAAATTGGACCTTTGTCAATAACATCATGCGATGAGCTTTTGGGACCGACTGAAGGTCTCATCGATCGGACGCTTCCAAAGGGACGACGCTGGTATAAATTTATAACGAAAGCAAAAAGAAAACATGAGCAATCATATTTTTGCACAACGCCTTTCTCTCATCTATTCAGTCCACGAAATTGATTATAAGCCCCGAGCAGTGAAATATGCATATGGAACCAAACTCAAGACTAGGGCATACCAAAATGTTGCAAAAAAAGGGGGTGGCTCTCTTGAGAACGTGAAAGCATGTGAGCGAAAGGGTAAGAGCTATACTAAATTGATGCAAGAAGTTGGCTCAGCTATTATATTCAAACTGAATAAGAATGTTTCGAGTTTGTGAGTTAACCTCTTCTTATTCATTTCATTCTTTAGCTTAGCTAACATTGCCAGATGCGAAAATTCTCTGAGAAACGAGTAACGGAAGTTATTTATTAAGAGACTCAAAAATTCTAAGCAAGATAGAGTGGCGAAATGCACATTGGCAGCAGAAATCATACTTCAGAGGCTAGTTGCTTACGGAGGCTATCAGTATTCCTTTCTTCAACAAGCTCAGAGCCATTTGCTCAGCATATTGAGAGATTACCTGAGCTGGGAAGATGATAGAGTTTCTGGTGACTTGGACCATTGGTCCGCGGTGGGATTGGGTATATCATCCATGGTGACTGCAGCCATGACAAGAACTTGAAACCGATCCCTCTGGTACAGTGCTGTGACGCGGCCATCGAAGATGGGACCAACACCATCTTCATGGTGTTTGGCGGGGAGTTTAATGTCGACGAAGAGATGGTGGCGTCTATGTCACAGTATGCTGACAGCGAACGAGAAAAAAATGCAGGGAAAATTCTGAGGCCTTTGACAGACAGGACCACAGAAATTGATGCAATGCCTCAATGTTCACCTTGATCACGCCCGCCACTCTCGTGACAAGCTGCAAAATTGGTTTTCATTAACAGAGGCTGACATATGCTTTAATAGCAGTCTTTTAATTATCTGATTTTAAGAAGCGCATGCTTTAGTAATCAAGAATAGTCATCTACTCGGAGCAAGAATATCTCTATATTTTCTTTTTATCGATGATTAATGTATTTAAGTTCAACATTTTGTCGGTTGTGATGCTGCCAATAGTGGACATATATCACTTGCTGAAATGATGTGGTGGGAAACAATTCGTAAGCCTCAAGAAATTCGTAGGAACGTATCCCTCGCTAGAAGACGCCCTCCCGCGAAGACATCTCACACCACTACAACTCAGAAACCACATACGAGCCCAGTTCATCAGCAGTCCAAAGGCCCTACGTCTTCGGAGGTGGCATATTTTCCACGTCAGCCTGCTCCATACTCACGTTAGCCACAAACTAGAACGATGCATCAAGATCATTCTAGGCTGGCTCCTGGTTAGGTTCTTGATTAACCAATACATCTGACGTCGTAGATATCGGTGGCTTAGCATTCTTAGGTAAGGAAGAGACCGACCATGAGCTTTGATAAAATTCGTCCGGCCAATCTAGAGTGTGGTCTTGATACGGGACATTTGCGATGTCAAAAAGCACATTGCATGGATTCATGGCTGTAACTGGGGAAGAAACCTCGTCTCCTCCTGCAGCAATGGCGACACCATGGCTTTCCCGCTTATACGCGGACCAAGAAAAAGGAGTATCAAGATGCGTTTCTCGATCTACGAGCCAAACATCAAAGGGTGACCAGGTGAGGAGGCGCTTTTCGGTCGGGTCCCCGTGTCGGTGTTTGACTACATGGCGAAATTGGGTGAATATGTGGGTGTGTTTGGGGGTGTAGGTGTGGTTGGTGTCTGTTATGACAAGAGGAGGCTCTTTTTGATAGACGTTGTTGTCTTTAGTTTTATCAATGAGTCGGCCAATGGAGATTCCGCCGGTCATTTTTATTGAATCGAGTATCCAGGAGAATGCGGCCAGTTGCCGTGCATCACCGAGAAGCAAGTGAAAGTTCTGCTCCTGAGTAAGATCACAGTCTGTATGGTGGTAATCTTCAAGAGATTCGTCGTAGGGGCAGAAGCGGTGGTAGAAGGCGTTGGGTTGTGTGATGCTATCGGTGGTGCTTCTGTAATCTGTCGAGTCTTTGAAGCCGAGAAGTTCATAAGAGACTGTATACTGCCCCGTCATAGGGCTAATGATCTGGTCGTACGAGATATCGGGAACTTCGACAAGGTGTCTCCCGTATATGCCGGATGAGGCCCGATATTTGAGACCTTTCCAAAGTACGTTGGCAGCTGAATGCAGATTTATTGAGGAGAGTTTGCGCAGGAGAGTCCAGTAAAATTTCTTATGCTGGAGTTGCGATTCCTCGTCATATATGACACTAGACGCAGGCAAGGTTAGAGAGCCCAAGTCCACAAACTTGACGACTCTCCAGAGCCAACCTGGAGTTTCCAGACCATGTTCCGTGATTCTCATCTTGACATCTCGCGTCGCCTTTGGGCAGGCAAGCTTGATCAGTGAGGTGTTTTTACTTGGCATCCAAAGCATCCTCTGATTCCGTTCTGTCGAGGCACAGGCTGGGTCTTGACAGAACATGGAGGCATCCCCGTTCATCATGGCCAAAGTCCAGAGACAAGCACTATAACTAATGTCCGGACGATTGACCAAATCTGCTCCAACCCTTTTAAACCAGTCGCAGCAATTAGCAACGAGCGCAAGCTTGTCCGCCGGCACTGAGCAGCCCTTATCTGCCAGTAGCTGAACTCCCTGCATGACATTGAAACGATTGCGACGACTCCTATCCCTCGCCACCTCAAACGGAAAATCATACGCGTCACAAAAATTCTTGTAGGCAGCCTGGAGTCGAGCTTTCAGATTGTTATCCTGCCATTCTCTCTCTTGGAGCACGGCGGGCATGACCAAGTTAAAGTTGGTGGCAGAAATGGACATCTCCCCCGGAACCCTGGTTGGTAATGACTCCGGGCACATAACCCACAAGTCATCGCTGCCGCTCTGCGTCGACGAACAGAGCCTTTCCTGCATGATCCACGCTCTGGTAAACCACCGGTCTGATGCGACGAGCTCTAAGATGTGACAGAGGGAATCCGCAGCATTGAGGAAGTCTTCCGGGTCTGATCTATACACCCACTGCATGATCATATTCGTCAAGTCCAAAGACGGCTGCGGTCGCTCCAGGGCCTTCATCGCGACCTCCGCATGCCGATCGCTCAAGCGTATGTCAAGCAGTGAAAGGACGGTGTAGGCACTGGCATACATCCGGTCCATGACTTCGACAGCCCGTGCCTTCTCCGTATCATCATGCTGCTCGATGCATTCCTGATCAATCCATATGTATTTGAGCTTGTCGTCTGCTGCGTGTGCCATTGCCCTGCGAAGAATCCTACAAGGTGCTCGTGATTTCCTGATTGTCCCGTCAAGCTGTTGAATCATTAATGGCATATCACAGTATGATCTCGATTCAGATATGACGTTCGACGCGCTTGGGTGGGGCGTGCCCTCATTTTGCGGCCAACAGTATGACACGGCCAGATAGTCGTCGCGCTGTTCCTCCTGCGGTTGAACCAGGGAGAGGGTAATGCCTGCAGTCCGCGCATCGTCAAGTGTGTAATTTCTCACGGCTGGGCTTCGGGACACTGCTAGGAATTTAGGGCGGTTCCCAAAATCCAACGTGCGGTCGTGGACGTTGTTGGCAATTTCAATAACTTGTTTTTTGAGGTCGAGTGGGTTTGGGAATATTTCTCCAAACGTTGAGTGTTGGTCCAGTTGCATGGTAATAATCCCACTGATCAAAAGGCTCACGGGCTACTAACTGAGGCCTAGGAATCTGAAGGACAGTCAATATCAACAATGTCTTAAAGGATCAAACAGGCACAGAACGCATAAAGAATGTAATGGAATCAATATATGAGTTTCAGAAACAAGAACTATATGAATGAAATCATATCTCAGGTATTGAATTGAAAGCAAGTTGCGTGAGGCTCAGGTTGTAACCCAAGGCAGACAGCACCCATGTCAACGGGCAGTTAAGACTTGCAGGGTTCAATGCTGCCGACTCGGGCTATGTCACCCGAACTCACTTTGACAGATCAATATAAGGCACTGGTGTCAGGAAAAGTGCTACCCTTTCTCAGCACGATCATTCAGGCGTGATGTGTGGGTTGTGGAAACAGAAGGATTCTCGCTTCTCGCTCCGCGCGTACCGACGCATCCTACGCCTGGACCTTGTTCGTGAGGTTCCATATGCCACACGCTACACAACCTTTCTGCACTTTGTGTGAAAAAACAATTTTTGCAGTTTTATAATCGTACATTTTCATCTTTTAATGTTTTGTGCGATTTGATCACATCTCCGCCTGCCTCTGAAAAGAACAGAGAGAAGCAAAAGGGCTCCGCACCGGCGAAAGAGTGAAGAGAGCCGAGAGCAGCGTTTGTTATAGCTTCGAAGAGAGGTGTTTCTCCACAGAGAACTGCGAGGAGAGCCGCTGCCAAACGATCTTTGAAAACAGGCACCCAACGCTCGCGGCCAGATTCGCAGCTTCAAGGGGCATCCAGGCTCAAAGATCTGTTTAACTGGCGCTAGAACAACCACCATCATTTTCAAAGCTCGCGAGCAAGGAAATTGAGTCAACACTTAAGATGGATATTAATCCGTCCAAGCTTTCCGACCGGTCCATGGTAGAACGAATGATTAAGAAGAATGCTTGACACCGACTATCGATCTTCTATAACAAGAACTTGAAACTGGTCGCTCCTGTACAGTGCTGTAACGCGGTCATTGAAAATGGGGCCAACACCATCTTCATGGTGTTTAGCGGGGAGTTAAATGTCAACGAAGAGATGGTAGCGTCTGTATGCTAACAGCAAACGAGAATGAGAGAGAAAGACCAAGCATCGCGTGTGAGCAAAATGCACAGAAATCCTGAGGTCTTTTAGCAGTGATTTTTTGGTCACTACAGAACCACAGAAATCGATTCAATGACCTCTGCTGTTCACAGACCACCACGGTCACAAGTTAACTCTCTTTGAGTCTACCAGATTCATGAATCGTGTTTCATGAACTCATCAGGCTTATTAACTCCTGTCTTCAGCATAGCAATCTAGATCAGTGACTCTTAATCATTATGCTAGTGACTACATGATGTAATTTCTGATGTTTTGTTAACATTTTTCCGTCACTGTGTCTTTGATCTGATTGAACTTTGATTCTTAAGTTTAAACAGATACTGTACTCCGTACGTTAATGAGTTATTAAGAGTAGTAAACAGAATGCTGATTAATCTTACTCATAATTCTAAATTGTTAATTGTCAATATGACGAGTTTGTATATGTATATATATCTCAGCAAACAACAACGAGTTGCTGTATCATTATTGCTTAAGATTAATATCAACTGCTATCACAATTATCATTATTACTGAATTATTACTAATTACTCAATATCTCAGAAGATGATGTCTCATTCAATCAAACAAAAAAATCTCAGCAATGAATTAATCAGAAATAAAAAGGTTTCATGAGATTCAGCTATCTCTCTGCCAGTAATAAAGAACTTGAACACTTTCATGAATAAAACTAGCGTAGTGATGCTGCGAAGGAGGGGAGAGAAGGGAGACATAGGCAGCATGATGAGAGTAACGTGAACTGAAAGCAGAGAGAATAACATGATCTTGAGGAGGAGCTAAAACCGACAGAGTGAAGCGTCAAAAACAGCTCCCCCCTCCTTCAAAAGAAGGGCACTGAGTGAGTAAGGGTGACTAAAATCGTGGACGTGCGTCGAGGGGAGTGTCACGGCCGTGGGGATAGATTCACGTGATGATAGAGGGAGGCGAAAAGCGGCTATGAAACGGCCATTTTCAGCCGCTGGCGAAAGGTCACATCGTTATGTAGAGTATATATACAGTATATATGTATATAGTCCGCCTCATGGTCCGGGTACAGAACATATGTGGCTGGGCTCCAAATTTCCTTGGTGCAATCCAATGTCAATCGGCGGACGGGCGGGTTTAGAAAACAACGAGATACACCGTCCAATCTGGAATGGAAGGGAGTGAAGGCGATGGCTGGAGGGGGTTTCGATATACAAAATATTAATCCTCAAAAAAAAAGTAATGAAACAAAAAATGAAATGAAAAGAAAAGAAAAGAAAAGAAAAAGCACAATAGCAACAAAAAGAGCGTGAGAACGAGTGTGTAAAAAGTTTGAGGAAAATGGTTTGAGAGTTGGTAGGGGGTATAGAAAGGACTAAATCAGGTTGGAAAATATGGAATAAATGGCAGGGATGAAAATTAGAAGACGGAATCGAACTCGAACTTGAGTTCATCCTTGACCTCAAAGTTATGATAAACACCAAGTAATCATGAAGAGTTTCGTAATTAAATAAGAAAAAATAGAAGAAAATATAGAAACACAGAGGGAAAGCAGATGAAAACCTAGTACTCGAACACGTCAAATCAGGCTATAAGAACAGGGGAATTTCGGTTAAGTGACAAGAAGAAGAATATCGGCGGATCGAGGAAGAGGACGAAAAATAGGAAAGAGAAATAAATGACATATTCGACGGGAAAAGGTACCAAAATTCCATTTCCATTCCCGTGTCCGCACGCTCAAACTTTGGCAAACACAACGAAAGGCATCCTGTTCCGGGTAAATGGTGGGATATTTTCCGTTCTCCACAATCCATTCTTCTACTCAGTAGTAGGCATCGCCTCAACTTCCTCGCAGAGAGAACGCCAATTATCGGCCTGTAGCTCCGCGTACTTCACCCTCTCCTGGCTCCAGTCCTGATGCAGCCGGGTAATATGATATTGGCTCATCTGGAAATACAACAACTCATCGCGGATGCATTCCTTAATGAACACACCTCTGGCATGTTGTTGGACTATAGACTCCTTGTCCTGTAAGGAAAGGGAAATAAAAAATTCATGTTAGTAAGTGTCCGCAGACTAATTACGTGCTATTTCTTTCATTTGCTAGCGAGGAGCAGATGTAAACTAAGAAGCTATCGTTGCTTCGTACCTTGATAATCGCATCTTCAACTTTCTCCACCTCCCCGGGCTTAACTGTCCCTTCGGGTTTGGCCCGCAAATCTTCCAATTTCTTCTCATTGTTTAAAATTCGCCGTTCGAGCTGTGGAATGGTGTCTCTGGCATAGCGGTCCCTCCGATCGAAGAGCTCGCGCATAGCCACGAGGCAATCTCGTTGGACCTTGAGGTCTTCTAGGACCCCGTCATTCCAGGCCCGAGCCTCATCATCCAACAACCCCTGGCTGGTTATAAGGTGTTTGGCGGTGGAGTTTATGCCGTTGTTCAACAACGGCACGTCGTTCGTGTCGACGGCATACGTGTCTGATGTACAATCTGTCAGGGCTTGCAGGGCTCTGGAAAATCGAAATTGGTCGGCGGCAAGACCTTGGTTGCGTTTCGCAAGACGGTCAAGTAGGTTGCAGAGGTTGATGTAAATGTCAGCTGAACGTTTGATACCAGAGCGAACCCTTTCAAAGGTTTCATTCAATGTCGGAGGGAGGGAGTCTTCTAGATCCGGCGGTAATGGTTTGCCTGTAAATTCCTCCTGGACAGAAATAGTAGCTTGTTTTCGCCAGACGGATAACTCCTAGTTTGGGGTTTAGTATCATTCAATGACAAGAAATGGATGTGAAACCTTCATCACGTACTGTAGGAACGGTGAGGAACATCACCACCAGTTGCTCCTGGTTCAAAACCGGATGGCGAACGAGCGAATTTGCGAATCGTACTAACCCCTTCCGTCGCTTATCGAGAAAGGAGTTGGAATCCGCTGCGAGGTGAGTGCCATTGACTTTGTTAAAAGCATTTGTGAGCATTTTTTAAGCTTGGAGTCAAGCTTCCAACGTACCTGCAACCCTCTTTGGAGGGAGAAGCGGTATCTGCCGAAACGGATACCGTTTTTGTAGACAATCCACCAACCATACAAAATCACTATATCTCCGAATTACGGAGCTTCCTCGGCGGGAAGATTTAACCTCGTAATTTCGATGCTGAAAAAAGAACATGCCCTCCTTTTCGGGTAACATGTTGATCGTGATCACCTCTTCTACTCCTTGTGTGGTGATCCTCCCACCGCCAAGGGACCTGGATATATTATTAGAATTGGCATTTCCCTGGTCATCTCCTGATTGTCCGAACCCATCCCCTAATCCAGGGTTTCCTGCGTTTCCAAAGCCAGCACCGGACGGGTTGGAGAAAGTATCCCCCCAACCAGACGCGACACTACCAGGAGTATTTTCGCTAGGCTGTCCAGCGGTTTGATCACCTTCATTGGCGGAGTCGGCTTGAACATTATACGCGCTGGAAATGCTGTGAGCGAAACCATTCGCTGTAGAATCTGAAGGGGTGACGAACCCGTTTATTCCTGGGCTAGCTCCAATACCATTTTCAATGGGGTGGTTATGGCCTCGATGAAGTGCAGGACTCCCCCATGGATCGGAGTCTGCAAGAGAACCCTGTGTCATTCGTCGTGGGGGCGATTGGTCGGGTACAGGCACCGCATTACGGTGTTGCGCTATCGCTGTGCTGTTGTGAGACTTCAATCGATCCACATAGGGTATGTTCGGCCTAGGAAGCCCTAAAATTTTCGTAAAAGAGTCACTTATAAGTTTACATGGACTCCAATGCATCAAAGTTCAGGATTAAAGGGCGGTATAAACAAAAGAAAGAAGCATACTCTTCCTTCTCTCATCAATTGTATCAAAAGTGAGATCCTCACCCTCCTGGGCTAAACCTATCAGAGCAAGCAAAACGTTGAATTCACCTCTCCCGAGCCCATTTGGTGGGTCGCGGCCGCCAGGAACCACCATATTAAGAACAGTAGCTTGTTCCTCAGCGCTCAAACCCGTGTCTCGCAAGACTTTCTTTGCCCCCTCGACAGAAATACCAGCACCGAGTTTGTCCCCTGAATCCAACACCACATCATATGCATCAATGTACCCTTCTGGAACCTCTGAAGCGGGCAATAACATCTTCACTAGTTCATGGCGCGCGGCCCTCTTTGGGTTTGGAGAGTTCCAGGCGGAGGAATCCCTAGGGCTGTCATCGGCAAAAAGGGCAGAGGATGAGGTTGTACCCAAGGCTGGTTGGTCTGAAAACAAGGACCTGGATCGGGATGTAGAACTAGCCTTGGCCGCGGGAGGGTCCTCGGGAGAGGTACCAAAGAGAGACATGCTGAGGAAGTGCCGGGGACGAGAGAAAGTGTTTAGTTGGAGGGGATTGCAGGGGACCTATGATCGAAGTCCTGACCACCAAAGTTTCACACCAGAAAGGCAAAGCTACGCCAGGGTAACGAGATAAGTCAGTTGTAAATGCTCACCACTCAGCCTGGTCGTGAACTTGAGAAGAGAGACAGCTTCAACGATGTGATTATCAGGTTGCCTGGCTGAGGCTAAGCAGGAGTGGAGAACTCGCGGTTCGGCGCTAGTTGACATCTAGATAAGCCACATCACGGGTTCGCGTCAAACGGGGAGGGAAGGTTGAATATTCAACACCATGCAGAGGAAATCCCTGAGAAAACTATGAAATAAAAACCAGGATACATCTATAGGTGCTTTTGAAGGATCCAAGAAACATTGTTGTCACGTGCTCATTACATCAAGGTTCCAACTGGCCGAAGATCCGTTAATTCAAAGAATATACTCCGCATGCATACTATAGATTTTACTTAAAAGTGAACTAAATGCCAATGGTTTCTATTAACGGAAACAAGAAGAACTAACATCATATGCATCCCACATGTTATCCACCCTCTCCATACGGTGCTTCTAGAACATATGCAAAATTATATCCCTCCCTCATTAGAGCTCATGGTGCAATGCTCGTCTGTAGAGTGATCTCCTCGCTCATCCCTTGGGTGTTGGCCCACAGAGGTTCTCTGAATCCCCAATCCGAGTACATGTTGCCATTCCAAACCTCCCGTAGCCAGTACGCTTCTAGAATTCAGTTTCCCCGTAAACCACCTATCTTTGCGAATACTAGCTTTATCGCCCCCTTCAAGAGCAGCTCGACTAGCTCTTGTTGTTCGAATCCGTTTGCTGCTTTTTGTGTTATGAGAAATAGATCCGCTAAGAACCAGCCGCTGTTGTTCCAGCCGTAAATCGAAAGCTACAATAGCTCGGATATATGGTGCTAGGTCCTCGGAAATTGGTGCTCTGCCGTTGTCAAACGAAAATGATTGACGTCCAGATGGAGGGTTAAAAGGGTCAGGATTTTCCATTATTGGCTCGAAAGTATCTCGTAGTTCGGACCTGGTTGGGTATATAGGTTTATGAGAAGAGAATTTCTGGAGGGCTTGTTCGATAATGGTATCTTCGTCAGAAGAAGGCGAGGAGCCATGGAAAGAATTGCCCAACAAAATTGTCATTGAGATGCCGATTTTTGTTGAGAGACAGGTATAATCGACCAAAGGATCGGCTTGTAGCAATTGGTAGCCTTCCGTGTACGTGGAGCGCTGTTTGCCAGTCATTTCGGGCGAAGATGGATCGAAGACGTCCTGTGTCGCGATATATCAGTCAATATTCGCGTCATAAATCTCCGACTACAATGACTTACATCGGTAAACTCATCGGGAGAACCCCGGCAAATAATATCAAGGTTAGCCATCATATCAGCTGCTCGACTATTTTGGGTCAGGGCTTCCAGGCGACTCTCGCCATCATGGCCCAGATCCTCTCCGCGATATATTTTCGATTCATGCCAGTCCATAAGGCCCATTTGCCATTGGCTTAAACACTCATGCATGAGCTGACTCCTCCGTTTGTGGGAATCATCTTCTTCACACACAAGGTCCTGGCAGACTAAACCCATGCCATGAACATACGTGTCCGTGCTCATGATTTTAGCAAGAGAGGCCTCGTGTTCAGGTCCACCGCATAAAAAGGGTCGAGTAGTCAACCAGTCTAGTCCTGACTTTTTACTCCCAACTGACATCTGACACCAAAAATTTAGCTGCATGATCGTTGCACGAAGGTCCTGGCGCATGACTGTGTATAATTCCGCTATACGTTCTCGATCCAAAATATGCCCTTCATTTGCAGCAAGGAGGAAGAGGTAATCTGTAGCGAGGTCGCATGGAGGCTGGTGAAAACGAAGAACCGTGTGTAGTTTCAACTGCTCGAGTGGAAGCAGATGCTCGTCATTGCAGGTCATAATTATCGGTCTCCTTGATTGGCCAATGAGTGCTAAAACGCCGCTCCAGAATTGCTTGTCTTCTTCGAAGAGAATGTCCACTTCCTCAAGAAGTATAAGGGATTGTTTTTGGCTCGGTTGCGCTTTTGATACCGGTTCATTCCCGCCCGACGTGGGGCAACCACCCGCAACCGCCGTCTTCGTACCTGATTTGTTCATATTTTGTTTAAAAAAGGTTTTCATCGTGCTCTGCTTTCCACTATCATCGTTTGGGGTAGAAAACATTGATTTCAGTGATGGTCCTGCCGACGAGTTCTCATCAACTTGCCCAAGAAGCTGAACAAGATGGTTTTGGGTCATGTCGCCAACTCGTTCAACGACATCTCTGGCGCTCCTGCGACTTCCAGCATTTATTTCAAAAATTTCAAATCCAAGCTCTTTAGCCACAGCAAACACAGCAGCGGTTTTGCCACAACCCGAAGGCCCACTAATAAGGATCGAGTTAGTTACTGGCCGCTTCTCTGATGCCGATTTACTGTCTGAGATTGGGTGATCTGATCGAACAACAGTTCTTTTATTAGATACAGTAACGCCGCCAGCGAGTTCGTCCTCATCGTCAAGCGTACCGACTTCATCTATTTGGGGCTCATCATCACTGGAAACAATAAAATCGTCGAGGTCTTTTGGGCCTTTTCGCCGTTTCTTCCGTTTCGCACTGTCATCAGGAATCTGATTTGTTTGCTTTCCATCACTACCAGAATTACCGGTGTTTACTATCGAAACTGTGAGGCTTTGAAGCCACCTTTTTAGGACCAAGGCTTCAGTACCCAGCTGAAGCACGGAATCTGCTCCACTAGGGGCATACTTCTGTGTCCAGGGGTAGTCATCAAATCCCCCCCGGTCAAAAGCGGTCGTTGATGATCGTACAGAGGACAGTAGTTGAGCAACTGCTGGGTGAGATGTGTAAGGCATTGAGGTTCGTTGACGGGGAAAGTTTTTGCCAGTCCTTTCCGTAGACACATATGTCAAACCAAGTCCATTCATAACTATTTCCAAAAGCCTGTCGCGGCTGCAAGATTTCTTGTTGGGGGTTCGTAACACCACCCTTTTCGGATACCACTCGGAGACATGTGGGAATAGACGTGATTGGACATAAAGGACGTTTTCATAATCCGGTATCGAGACAGCCAAGCCTTTTGCTTTTCTCTCTTCGAAATCTACAAACGAGCAGTGATTATCGTTACTCGGTGAAAGCCCACGTACATGGACAGCTTCTCGAGGTGGCCAAATAGCATCGAGCGGATCTGGGTGTTTCGGAAGAAGCGAACGCGCCATTGTTGTTGCTGTCTTCGAGATGTCCGCCTTGTGAGTTGAAGGGTCCGAGGTATGCTGAGGATATTGGGAATTTTGTTGCGAGAGTTGATTTGTAGTGGCTGGTAGATTTTTTTGAGCGCAGGCTGGATGGTTTGTAGATAAATCTTCACTTTGCCCAACATTTTCTTCTGCCTTTTGGCCGGCCCTGCCCAGGAAAAATGGATGCATAGGCTTGGAAGGCAGCTGGGGGGGGTTGGGGATCGGAATGGAGGCTGTTTCCTTGGCTGGCCGATATCTTTTTCGACCATCCATTATTTCGCTTATTTGTTGGCCTATTGAGGAACGTGACACTTCATTGACTCCATACTTCAATGCTAATGCTCCAGATTGTGTTTTGCCTCCTCTCTGAGCAGCTGATTTCCTATTTTTTGTCTGTTCTTCGGGGTCCCGAAATTCGCTTTTAAGCCGCAAAGGAGAATTCAATAATTTGCCATTCTGGTTTAACTTAAGCGTGTTGACCGAAGGATCATCGGGTTTCAGGCTCATTTCGACCGGCTTCAGACACGGCGGAAAAGATTCTACTAATGATGAAGACCGCGGGCTTTGTGATACCACCGAAAGAGCATCCGCTACAGGCAAGTCAGTTCCGCTCCGAGCTCCGGTACTTTGATCTGCAGCATTAGCCTCGCTAGGAGCAGCAGTATCGACGTGCTCAGTCAAGGAAGGGGCTGGGCTATCCTTCACAAAAAGTCGCCGTAGTGGCCCCTCTGTCACATGCTCACTATGTTCTGAAGTTCCTGTTTTCCGCCGCTTTTTCCGGCTAGCATTGGCGTCATCGTCTTTTAAGGCGGGTTCACGGCGCTGGCCATTATTTGTTAGCTGGAGTTGCAATCCCCCCTCCCGCTTCCTGTCGCGACGAGACGAAATTCGTCCACCACTCTGGCCAGAACAATCAGAACCAGAACCAGAGGTGGAATCTATCAATATATTGGCAACATCTTTCCCGGGTGCCACTTTGTCTACGGGGCCGGCGGGTTGTAAAGGTTGGGATTCAGACGATGGGAGGTCTCTTTCCTTCAAGCCTTTGCGAAAGTTAATAGGTTATCAGAAACAACATAGGATTCCACAAACCTTTCCCAAAAAAAGGGTGTAAGGTCCGTTGGTCATGTTGTCCCATGGCCCTTTCAAGAGCAATAGTAGCCATTCAGTCCCGTAGAGAAGTGTCGCATTGTAGGAGCTGGATCCGCAATAGGTAATGTGGGACGGAATACTAAAATGGACGACTTCAATATCGAGGAGATGGTATAAAACAAATCAAAATCCCAGCTCAGAGAGATCGGAGCTGGAGGAGGTTAGACTACAAAGATAATTACCATGTTGAAGACAGTAATTAGCACTCCGTACGGAGTCGTCGTGGTTAAAACAATCGCTCCATCAGCCACCTGTCGTCGCGCTTTTTCGCCGCGTACAAGCCAAATCACGCGTTCTGCCCATGACGTCCACTTGCTGGATTCGGCTAGTGCGGCAGAAATACGGAAAAACATTATTCCTACAGCCGCAGCTGGAAAAAAAAATGATCTTTGACAGAGTCGAAGTTCACCTCTCGACAAATCCCGCTGCGCTTCTGTCGAAAGAGACGCCACATTTTTCGACTATGGAGCTACAGGTGCCGTCTTTGCTGGCTCAATTGCCACGCCCGTTGGGGGGGTCAGCTGGCAAATGTCAATTAGGTGAAGTTTACGGCCTGGAAGGCGCGAAGAAGAGGAAGCGATGTGAGGTTGCGGCCGCTATTGACGGAGAGAGTGTGAATATCTACAACGTAAGGGCCTTGTCTCTTAGAGTATTGATTATTTTCCATGCATCACTGACATATTGAGCAGGTTCAATTCCCGAAACTAGTCACCTCCTACGCAATTCCACCACAGTCTTCCTTTTCCTGTGCCCCGTGTTCTGTGCGGCAAAAGCCGACTCAGAAAAATGCAGTTGCAAGAAGACAGACTTATTGTGCGATAGAACAGCCAGAGAATCAAATAAAATGTTTTCTAGATGAGTCTACCACCGGTGCTCACAATGCGCTCAACATTTCCAACACATCTTTCAAATTCAAAGATTCCAAAAGCCCTGTTGTTTTCCTTGGCATAATTCCCACCACCTTAGCAGCAGAGAATCAACAGGACCCTTTCGACGTCCTTGTAGTTCACAAAGACGGACGAGTTCGAAGACTTTCTGCGGATCTCAAGTCTCAAAAATGGAATGTCTTACCAAGCACAGGGATGGACCAGTCGAGTGCATACGAAATCCAGGCTGGATTCCTGGTGCCCTTCGACGACGACGCTCGCAAATCTCTGTTCAAAAAACGGCAAGATCTAGTAGCCCTGGTGTTGGGTGATGAGATTGGGACTCAGTCGCCAACTTCCTCAGCGCTGATCCTTGTTTCCCGGCCACATCAAAAGGAGAAATTGCTTCCCAGCGACATCGAGGTGAAAGTTTTTTCTGTACCCACTCGCTTTGCAGAAGATGATTTCTCAACAAGTCATACAAAACGATTACGACATCTGATGACTGTTACTTTACCGAACTTCGAAGAGCAACAAATTCCATTAGAGCCCCAATCTCACTGGAACTTTAATCCTAGCACCAGTGGGCTCTCATTATCTTTTAAAAATGGCTTTATCACTTATGATATATCTCAATACTCGCCTGAAATATCATCTCATATGATTCTTCCCAACGAAAGCTTCTCCTCCATCCTGCGGATATCCGCGCAATCTGTTATTGGCGCTGGAAAATCATCAATTGCGATCTATAACACTCGATATCAATCTATTCAAGCGGACCTTTCTTTAGCAGATATCTCTACCGCAGCCGCCACAAAATTAGATGAGGACAAGGCGCCTATAGTGTTTATCTCTTATTTCTCAAAGCTTGGAATTGCCATTGCGACACGTGGTACAGCGCTCCTGGGATTTGATATTTCATCATCTCATGACCGCTACGATGCATCTCTGAAGCAGTCCGATGATGGACTTCTAATTAATGCAATTGGTAAGGGAATTCAGTCGACGTCAGATTCAGTCCTAAAAAGGGACACCAAGCGAGCGAATCACATGAGACCTATGGGCCTTTCAGAACCGGGTGAAGCTGCTCAGTGGGCTGAATTAAGGAAGCAGCTTGATGCCCTGGCCGAGGCTAATGAGGCTGCGAAGTTTGACCAAATAGTGAAAGATTCACTCTGCAAATCGTCAGTACAGGCGGAGGACGACAAGTCTAAACGTCTACCGTCGTTGTCGGAATTTGTGGACCCGGATAAGACTTCTTTCCTGCTCCGGAAAATTTTTTCTTTAAAGATCTGCGACACTGAGCCGAAGACCTCGAAGCTAGTCGTGTCCTTTATGCCACAGAAAACATTCCGTTGGCTTATAAACTCCCATCAACTCAGTTTAAACAACATTCGAACCGCTCTTCGCCAGCCAATGCGCGCGAAAATGGTGCTTCCAATTCCGAGCGGTTCACTCGTGCAGGCTCTTACCGAATCAGGGCGTTCCATCAGCTTATTATTGCAATTATTACGGAGCCCGACAAACCTGGACGCGACTGAACTCTCGCATGCATTAAAAATCCTCCTTGACATCGCCCGCTCATATCAACGCAGACCAGAAGAAGAATTACCCAAAGCCATCACCGAATCCAGACCCCCAGCCAAAGAAAGAATCACCCAAGATATACCCCACGAAAACCAGAGTAATCCTTCTACCACCCCGCGCTGTATCGACACTCTCATCACAGATACCATTACGGGTCTAAACCTAACCCTCACGAAGCTCCACTCCCACCCTATCGACAAAACAACCCAAGCGATTCGCTCCGTCCTCTCCAATTCCGACACACTTTCCATCATCCACCATCTCCGCCACTCTCTCGCCACGGGCGGCTACACCTCCCGGTTCACAGAGCAGTCTGAGGCACCCTTTTCTTCTGACCCAAAAATTCCCACCCTCAGCCTGCCAACAATAGTCCACCTTCTGACCGCCTGCATTGACGCCACAGGGCCAGGCGGTTGGATCTCCGCTGCAGCTTTCGCGGGAGCAGAAGACAACGAAACTAACCTAATTGCGGATATGAAATCTGAGATCTCAGCTGCGCTCGTTGGCGTGGAAGAGGCAACTTACCTCAAGGGCATCCTGCGAGAATTTGTCAGATATGCCGACACAGCCACCGCCGGTGCCAGCGGGAATAACAGCAGCAACAATAGTAATAACAAGGAGGAGCAGATTGATTCGACCACTCCAGCTGTGCCCCGTGGTAGCCGTTTGAAGCGCAAGGAGCGACATAACGGTGCTGACATTCTCATATATGAGACCCATAATGCCAACGTTAACGAGGGAGCGTTAAATAGCGATACCCAGATGCTTCCTCTTTCGCTCAAACAGGTGGAAGTTGGTGGGAGCGCGAGTGGGGATGTTGCTGGCTGTACCATGGTTCGTGAGGAAGTGAGCAGGACCAAGATCCGGAAGACGACGGGTGAGGTGGTAACGAGGACCGAGCGCGAGATCGGCTATTTGAGGCGAAAGGCCGTGGGGAAGTATTCATTCGAGAGAATCGTTGTGTAGTGGGCTGTTAAGGTAGAAATTTACCTCTGATGTACACAGGAACAAAGGGTGGTAATGTTATATATCCGGCTGCATTTGTGAACAGGATCCATTAAGAGTATGGTGAAATGAAAGTTAGGCATTATATGTATATATATATATATATATTTAATTTATGTGGAAAGGTGATTTCTCTATAGAGATCATAGACTTAATGTCACTACATGGGTTCTGTACGGAGTACAGCTGGCCTATTATTACTTTCATCAATATGATTCATGCCCTTGAAGTTCAACGAACAGCTTCACTATATCCTGTCTTGTCGCAGATAAAGCATACATCTATGTAGACATGCTTGATTTATGCTTCACTTCGCCCCTCTGTTGGCTTACTGAATCACCACCGGAATTTATATGTTTTTTTCTGTCCGCTATCATCCCATTCTCGTCTTCATATTCTTTCGATGGCGGCTGTAATACAGGTGGACATATAAAATTCCAATTGATTTCTTGCAGAAGAGCAATACCTAGGAATAACCTAGCACTAGCATGCGCTGTAATATCTCGCAATTCCTATACCTGTTTTGAAAATGGGTATCTACATACATGGGAGTTGAAATCTCTTGAAAAAAAAGTTGAAAAAATTTTGAAAAATTTAACAAAAAGAATCGCAAGTCAATGGGGCGAAGGGGGGGCAGGCAGTAATGACAGATGTGAAATCAAATTATAAATATAAATGAGAAAATATGAGATTAAAACAAATGCACAAAGTGAAAAAGAAAGCAAAACCAAACCGAAGCCGGTTAAAGAGCGCATAAATAGCGATTGATGGTCCACATATCAACCAATTCATAACTCAAGATATCAGCAGAGCTAGCAATTGCAGAACAAGGTTGTATTGAGTGAATGAGCGAGTGATGAGTGATTTATGCATGCATCTGTTGTTGAATACAACAAGTAGGATTTTCAATCGGGGTTATCTAACAATCATAAATATCAGAAGAGTAGAAAAAAGAGGTCATTCCAAGGAAAAGTCATAGAAGATAACACCCCCCCACACAAACAAACAAACAAGAAATCGTCAATTCGTGGCATTAAACACCGAGTCTTCCCGTAGACAAAACCATGCATGCATATACTACCCATCCTGACAGTGTCGGGTAAAGGTCGAACGATATAACAGGGAGACGCGCAAGCGGACATGACGGAAGAAAATAAATTACCCAGGACAACAAATAGGTTAGACAGTTGAAACATCAGCATAAATCGAAAGCATATATAATCGCAACTAGGGGGTACTTTCAAATGAAAAAGCGTAAAGGCGAAGAAAACACCACAAAAACAGAAAATGTGACCCCCCCACCAGCAAATAGGACTGCTGCGTAGATCATCAGAAACCGGATCCCGATATATGAATGTAAGGCGTGTGTATATATATGTATGTATGGTATGTATGTACGCAATGCGAAGAACGGAGCCCATATTATGAATGAATGAATGAACCCCTGCTGTCCCGGCCTTTAGACTCTCTTCTCTTTTTCCCCGCATCCGAAAAATTATAAAAAAGCGCAGCCTCATGCTTGGAATAAGTAAAATATCCGATTTTTTGTTTTAAAATAATCCCAACCGTCCATTTATGATGAATAAGACCGAACCCTGATCCTGGCGTGACAAAGCGTAACTTTCGTGACCGTTAATCCGGAATGCAAGGGGGAGAAAAGAAATTGTTCGTGAGTAGTAATTCGAAGCCGGGTATTTCGTCAAGTCTTTGGAAATTTTGAAAATTTTTTATGGGATCCTGGTTTGTAAAAAACTCCGGGTAGTAAACAGAAAGATGGCGTTGGTTCGAAGTTCCAAAGTTGCTCTGTAAATATTGACAGGAGCGGGGGTTTCCGTTAATACGTGGCCATATGCAGAATTGTCCCAGAGGACGGCAGGGATGGTTTTGGTTGCCAAGACCTAGAGTTGTAAATGTTTGTAAATTGAGATGCAAAAGTGCGTCTGTACATGGCTCTGGTGGTCTCCCGATTATCCAGCAAGGACCGAGTTCCGCGCTCTTTCTCTCATCCGGAGCCCCTGGGTTTCGAGTGATCGAGCCATTAATTTCGTAACTATGAGGCACAGAGAAAGCAAATCAGCAAAAAGAATTCAATAACAGGTTGACAAGGAACATCGCATATGAAAAGTAGTGGTTAATCTCACCTGGCCAAACAGCTGCTCTATCCAGTAGATAAGCGGTCGAGAACAAAATCTTTGTCCCAAAACCGCCCTCCACCAAGCTGGGCAGGCAATTTGATGGTTCGCTTCCAGAATTACCGGGATGATGAGAAGCATCCTTCATTTTATGTTCAATATTGTTAAGTATTTCTTGTATCTTTTGAATCAACTTGTAATCCTCGTCTTCTAAGAGCATTATTCCTGGGACCTGTGTCAAATCCATCACATCCTGTCCCAAAATCCCTAGATATGGACCAATCCGTTCCTGAATTGTGGTTACCCATTCAGCCAAGACCTGGGAACAATCGAACGCACACATCGCGCTTTGGATGGGAAGCTCTCGTGATGTGAACTCGGCATAAGTATTCCCTAGCTTGTCAGACATAGATATCGAGTCTGCCGCGTAGAAGGCTGCCTTGCGAAGATGACGTTCGCGTCTTGATGCTGCTATCTGCTGCTGTGATATATTGTTTTGCATATTATGTTCTTGATTCTGGTTACCAGTGAGTGTCAAATCTGCCACACCGTACTCTGCCGTGGAAGCTCGCCTGCCAATGGATTGGCTTCTTCCCTCAAGTTGGTCAGGGGAGGGATAGTCAGCTCTAAGTTCATCTGCATGTTGAATAATTTCCGCTCCCCTGGCGAGTTCGTCGGCCATGCCATTCCAATCTCTTTGCCAAAACGCTTCCTTGGATCGACCCAAGTTAACGAATAATCTAACATATGCAAGATCCAAAAGAGGTATGCTATCCGCTGACAGAGGTCCCAGGCCGTACGGATTTGGCCGCTCGAGGCTATGTCTAGGGTTGGCACTCCATGCCGACTGCCAAGCCCGAAGAGCAGGTTCAATGTGTGCATGCATTGCTTCCGTCTCTTGTGGTGTCCAAGGACGACCAACGTGACGCTGTCGAGTTTCCCAGATATAATTATGTAACGCGTGTATCAATACCAAACAACCAAATGTACTCGGTTTTAAATCATTTTGAGGGATATCTTCGCTCGGGGCGGCAGAGCCAAAGTGGGACTGTGGTGGGGAGCCCGATTGTCGTCGGTGGCTGGCTGTAAGGAGCGTTGTCAAGGCCATAGAGAAAGGTATTCCCCTATGATGAGCTGTAGTTCCACCTAATGACGCCCAAGCCTGGGCGGATTCCGCAGCCCAAAGTTGTTCGTCGCATGGCAAATCGAGTCGAATTTCCGAATTCATAAGTGCAGGAGCATGGTTGTAAGCCGAAACCAGAAGGCTGGATAGAGTAAAGATAGCATAAAGCGTTCTTTTTCGTTCTTCTACAATTTTCCAGCTCATCCACTCTCTATGGTCATGCCACGCTTGAGAATTTATACTATCCATGTGCATATCACTCCCTCCAGGAGAATATCCAAGTTGATCGGGAGGGAGGTTTTCGGCGGGTAAGGGGTGAATCAATTCTGCGGCTCTGGCTAAACTAACCAAAGCAGCACAATGCGTACTCGCAATATCAGCAGAGGTTTTGTCACCGCTGTTATGCCCATATATAACATTCAAGAGCATTGCTTGAACTAGCCATAGTGGAGTATTGTGAACTGAATTATCGTGCGGGGAGCTGGATCGGTTTAGTGCAGCTGACATGTCTGCTTTTCGTCGCTCCTCAAGGTATACTTGAATCATTTTCTTTGCGGACTCGAAAAGGTCCTTGGATGTCGCGGTTTCGAATTCGTACAACGCACCGATGGCTGCCATAGATAAAATCAAGCATCCGCCTCCGCCAGGAATAGTAGATGTTCCGGAATTTACATGTCCATTCTTTAGACTGCCAGAATATTCGGGAGCATCAAAATCCAAAGTCGATATATGAAGGAAGGGCATGTGAGGGTGGAAATAATTGACATATGCTGCAATGTAGCGTTGGAGGTCGATCGTGCTTGGAAGAGCGTATGAATTACTGGTAAAGGAGTGTTGACGGGGGAGTGAACCGGGGGCGGACAATTGAGTACTAGATGACTGAGAGAATCGACGATGGGTGATACCGGATGGCTGGTGTAGGCTGGCTAGGAGGGCATGACGAGTGGAATCAGTAATGGTTTCTGTGGATAGCGACGGCGTGGAATTTGGTATGAAGCTGTTATGTCTGACAGCACCGGAAGAATCCCCAATATCTCCGCTAGTAACCAGAGGGGGATGAAATATGTTATTTGTGACTCTAGACACTCCGGATTGGCCCCTCGGTGGGGGTGTCGAGAACGATGGGTCGGGAAAATGGTTTTGTGCAAGCAATGACTTAGGTGACACGGTTTCAGGTTGCATATCTGCAAACGGGGACGAAAAATCTAGGTTGAACTGATTGGCCGGGGTTTGAGTATGGGCAAGCAGGGGATTGGACCATTGTCCCGAGGAGCTGGTCACAACCTGGTTCGATCCGTCTAACATCACTTCGCTGATCCCACTTTGGCTTCCTGTGCTCATGGCGGAAGGTGACGAACCATCAATTGCAGATTCATTCGTATTCGTGAATGTCATTGTATTTTCAAATCCATGCAGCCAGTCCGGGTTGAGGTCATCCTCGATCAAGCTCTGTGAGGTTGGCATGGTCGGAAAAGCGGGATGGAATGGGGACGTCGGCGTGTCGCTACCAAAGGCATGAGGCGATCCAAAGTGTAATTGCGCCGGATTTATCGTATTGGTCCCCTGATTTAACATCACGTCGCCAAAATTTACTTCATTGAAACTACCAAAAACAGGTGCTGTACGAAGGCCATCAGTCAGGTCCATAGGAATGCCAGTATCCAATTTTGTCAAGCCATTCGCATGATGCGACTCGGAAGGGAGTCCCCGAGGCCCGTATTCTGGAAACCCAGGCATCGAACTCAAACTTGGGTGATTGGTGTGAGTGGGATGGGGTGGTCTTGAGCCGACTGGGTTTCCAATGCCGATGATCCCGAGCGATGAACGATCAAGATGACTGATAGTATTCGCGCGGGGCCTCATACTATTACCGCTGTTCCCATTATTAGCAATGGAATTTTTGCGGACACGAGTCGATCCAGGTCCGGCACCGCTGGTGCTTTCTCTCCGTGTATTTTTAGGGCGAGACGAGGGTGTGGAAGTCATGTGGAGCTTCTGCTGATGTCTCAAAAGGAGGTCTCTTCGTGCGAAGCACCTTGTGCATTCTGGGCATTCAAAAGGCTTTTCTTTGGTATGAGACCGCTCATGACGCTTCAAGTGCTCTAGACGGGCGAAGCATCTACCGCACGTTGTACAAACATGAGGTCTGGGTTTATCGGTTTTAGGGGGGGGTATATCCGGATTTTCCGTTTGCTGCTTCCCACTGTCGACAGCTGTACTGGATTTTGGGGCAGGCGCTGGGAAGAGAGTCATTAGCTATAGATGCCGAGCGATAACTACTGAGCAAGACGGCGCTTCTACAGCTTACCGGTGGTGGCAGCGGCGCTCTCGCTTATAGAAACAAGCTGTTGGCCAGCTTGGCCATCGGCGGAGTTTTGACCCGCCATGACATCTGACAACATGATACTCGAACTAAAATATACACTTAGCCACGTTATCCGTCTTATCAGCCTTTGTTCTCCGGGTCAATGAACGTAGGGTGTAAAGAGCTGCTGCCTTGAAATTGGCGAGTATTATTCGGAATCTATCCTAATGGTTCGGACGAGGCGCTCAGCACTTGACAAACAATTCGAGCGTAGGAGTATATCGTGTACAAGGTAAGAATATAAACCTATAGCAGGAAGAGATTAGATGACGGTATTTTTTTAGGAAGGTAGAAAGCAATTCCGGAGAGCCTTGGAAATTACCCGCACGGCAATTCCCCGACAAGAAGTTAGGGTTCAAATCGAAGAAGCTTTCCATGCCTACCAAAGAATGAAAAATAGGACAACCTTTACCTTCACGGACTCAAGTAGCTTTATCCAAGGCTAGAAACAAGCAAATACAAATAAATTATGATGCAGTCGGGTTACCAGTCAAGCACTCGGCTCCACAGAGAGCAAATGTGAAATCAATCCGTCCAAACCCATATATTGACGAAGTTTATCGCTTGATTCCTCCGACGTGGTGAGGGAGAGGGGGGTTGGCCGCTGGAATGGCCAACCTTAATACTGTGACAAGTTCAGAGGGAAGGATGGAGAAGGACGAAGGGGGGCTTTGACGGCACTCGTGTGCATCACCAGAGTCTTGGGCGTTAAATAAGTTGGAGGGTATGCCTCCTTTTTCTTTCCGTCTTTGTCGCCTCGCAACGCAATCTCGGATGGGATGCTCTTAGTTATATCATTGAGCAATACGGAGTACTAACAGAGGAATCAGCAAACAGGCAAGCCAGCCACAAGGACGTCGCAGGAACTCGGCAGGTGGGCGACAATTATGGGCGATGATAGTCGGACAAGATAAAGAGAGGATAAAGAGAGGATGGGGCTGGAGCTGATTTTCCAATTGCGCCCACGAACGCATAGAGTCAAGGTCTAGCTACCGTTGAACACCGGTGACAATTTGGCCCCAGAGCGGTTTAAAAGGACCACCAGAGAAGCGGGATCACAAAAGGAGAGGATACGCTCTTGCTTGAATGAGGGCTCTGTGAATCCAACGCAGCTGGGGAGGGAGAGAGAGGAAGGGAAACGGGGTGAGGTTGTGGTTGGTCCAACGTCAGAGGAACTCGGCGGCGGCGGCTCCCAGGTTGGAACTTGGGGAATTTCTTGGGGTTTGCGGCTTATGGGGGTGGCTCATACACAGATACACAGATACATCAAATACGCAGATACATCAAATACTTAGGTACTACTCCGTACGGGGCGAAATGTTGTTCATTACGGAGTACCTACATAGTATGTTCCACTCTGACAGTACACAGTACGGAGTACGCACCTTGCTCATTAGGAGCTCGCTCCGCTTGCGATTACACAATGAGAGGATGATAATACAGTACATTGCCCAACTTGTTGCTGGGGATGTAAGCGCCCATACGGAGTACGGAGTACAATGCAAGGTTACCAGTCCGATGCCCAGAGGGCTAATACTAATACCGTATGCACTACGTTCTAACCTAGCGCATACCTTACCATCAAATACGGCTTACAACTCCATTTGCAAGTCTCGCATTGTACCAGCTCCGTATTAATCGGTCAACCTATTGTGTTCTTCTAAGTACAGAGCAGTTCGTCTCCACAGCCTTGGAGAAAGTGGATGGGTAAACTGACTCCAGGCGATAGACAAAAAAGGGCAGGTTTTGACGTGTGAAATAAACCAGGGATTGAGAGAAATGGCCCGCACTGGAACCGAAATATACATTTCCCACGAACCAGGAATGTTTTGAGGGAGCCAACCTTCTTGAGTCAGAAAAGCATAATCCTGATGGTGCCTGGCTCTGCGTAATCTACCCGTATCCTCCCGTCATTACTCAATCCCCAAAGAAAAACGCAATTGTTGTATTGTACTGTACAGTACATACGCTACCGGCTGGACATCACAAATTAGGGCAAGCCTCCAGCTTTGCTGCCCGTTTTGACTAGTCTCGTATCAGTACTGTAAAATACCCGTTTGGTGCATGGATATTTTACACCATATGTGGGAACGTTATCCGGTGCCTCGAGCTATCGTATTAAACCAACGTCCGCCGTTTTTACCTGGTAATTTCGTGTTTTTCGAAATCTTGGAGAAGCTCCCTCAAACATATATATATTCTGTACGGAGTACTCCGTACTCCGTAAACTCGGGGCAGTGAAAAGTGGCTTGCGCGCTTGAGCACCTATCTTATTCGGTATCCATAGTACTCTGGGCATCGGAATGGAGTTCCTGGGGAATCGTTTTACTTGACCTACAAGCGACAAGCTATATGGGCTTGCGATTCTAATACCAGTCAGTTTGCATGCTGAAGCTTGCATGGGGTAAGAAGCTATCTTGTTCCGACCAGGAATTACAATCGTCCCCCATGAGGCCCCACGCGCGCTCAGGTATCAACTTGAGCCATGCTCTGATTGAATGCGTGGATTGGACAGGCTATCCCTGGTTAGTTACTAGCTATATGCGCGAGGCCCTTTCCTGTTGTGTTTCTTGTGTGCGCCCAAGCAAACTATGAAAACCAATAAAACATACATAAAATAATACTGCAGCGTCTGACAGTGACGAAGATAAATCAAACCCATTCACCCTAAAAAACTATTCAGATTCTTTACAGAGAGGTCATAAAGCTTCATTCCGTTGATCCATTCTTCCTTTTTGGTTTTGATTACTCACTACAGAAAAAATTGGCAAGGGCAAACCACGGGCAAAAAAATTTACTAATGAAATACAAAAAAAGGCAAATACTCCCGTAACGGTCCCAGATTCAGGAACGTCGCTGGGCGGCGGCTGGGGTCGCATATCCTCGTTCCAGACGCAAAATGGAAATCAACACATCTCTTTCCAGCCTATTACAACCAAAGCGCTGGAGCCAATCGCCAAAGTTTGCATTCGCCATCGAGTGGCGCTCTCCTCCAGCGTCTGCTGCCGCCGAGGTTTGTTTTTTAGCCCTATGCTTAGATCCAACAGTATTTCTCCTGATGGGGTCAGGCGAGTTTCAAAACCAGAAATGGTTTCAAGAATACCCATCGGCGGCAAAAAGAGAAATGTTTGGTTCGAAAGTACTCCGTACGGAGTAATAAATTAGTGCAAACTTTGGTCATGACTTTCTACAATTTTCTTTTCTTTTTTTTTCTTTTCTTTTTTTTTTTTTTGAGGGGGAGGATCCAAGAAGGAGAATTGAGATGCAAAACTAAGAAGAAGCATTGGCTTTGAATTCTTCGACCAGTTCAGTCCCAAGTGTCTCAAATGTTACGGAAGTAACATCTTGAAAATGACATCTGGTTCATGAAATCGACAGAGGTGCTCTGTCTGGTTGTTTAGGGCATCTGCGAGTCAAGGGCTAACACTGTGAATACTATGGAGTGCGAATCTTGAACTTCCTCCCCCTTTCCTATGGATTCAACGCCCCATAATGCAGCGTTTGACACCACTTCTCTGTACATATTGGAGGCATTCATCGTACTCCGTACAGTACATATAAGCTCTCACGATATTTACCTGCAACGGTGCTCGTTGGCTGCGATGCGTTACTATTTCCAAACCTTGGAACCTTCGAATCTAATAGTCACACGGTATGGAACAAACCAATAAAGCAAGGAGAAGCGAGACAAGCCCATAATTCTTCAACAAGAAATTGGCGAACTTCGTTTCGGTCATACGTATATATGTGTTTGCCTCGACTTGGAGGTATCGATGACAGTGTGCTGTTTTTTCCATCGCCACCCAATTCGTTGAGAAATCCGATGGAATAGCTGCTTCCAGCTACGGAGTACATCATCATGCATGTCAATTAGCTACTCTCATTCCATATGTGCAGAAATCGATTTACACTTTCCTTCAATATAGCCCAATTATGGGGTTGCAATGCTCAGTAGGCTTCAATACTGTCTTAAATCCCATGGTGCTCTGAAAATATACACACAATATTCAGTTCCAATTCTGTACTCAGCGAGAAAGTAATAATTTCGAAATACCTTTGCAAATTCAGCTCCTCTTATTCGAACATACCATGAGAATAAGACCTTGAAATATAATCTCGAAGGAAGGGGCCTTCAAAGATTAACTTAATCCACTAACTATACGGAGAAGTCGAGCCTCAGCCACACAATATCACTTGAAGGATCATGCTGTTAGATATCATTATTGCTTGTGTGAAATTGTGTGTGAAAGCAGGCAAATTTTCCCACCAGCCATCCTTGCGCGCCCATGGTACAGTACATAGAATACATCAAATCCTTTTTTCTTTTCACCATTCCTCCAAGGATGCCTCTGTTTCCAGAGTAGGCTAGCGATTATCATCTACGCAGTACTCCGGAGAGTAGTACTTTGCTCAATGCTCCACGAGAGGATAAGCCGTGTAAGCTCGTATACGCAGCAAGGAGCAACCAAGGCAGAAAATCCTAGTCGTCTGGCGCTAGAAAGATGTGTACGGCGCACGCATGACACGTTCCGGACGGGCGTAATGAAGGGCACTCGGTCAACTTTTTTGCTCGGGTTTGGAGATGTGCAGCACCAATGCTCCCTACTCTGTACTCTGTCCCAATCAGCCCATTTTCCCGACAAGCTTCGTTCGTAACGACTATCATTTCTCATATTTTACCGCTAGAAAACGCACCGCGGAGTCGACTCCACTTGATAAACTAAGTCTCGAGAATTATCTCCAGGGCCCTCGTGTGTTGGTCCTTCTGAAAAGCTAACCATCCTTCACTCCCTGAAGATCGAATATAATATGTAGTTAGTCCACATGGAAGCTCCCGTTATGATATCAGCGCCTCTGCATTTTCCCCTGGAAACAAACATTCATACAAGAAATGTCACCATAGCCAACGCACAAACGAAAAAATACTAGGAAATCGTATTAAGTGATAACTAAATGTACGGACCACCACGTGCACAGGGTGCTCCTTTACAGCGTTTCAATAATGCGATGAAATATAGTCTCGCCGTCCCGCTGACGCCAAAAGTCAATCACCGAATCGCGTGGGGCGCTTGGGCCTTAAAAATCTGGGGTTGAGGACTAAAAATCAAGACTTAAAGTGCGCTAAAGGTGCCAGCCTGTCGCCTGTCAAAGACATTTGGCCAGCCACCTTCCAGCTTTCCAAGCACGCTTGTATCAACTAGCAAGCCTCTTGACCAAAACATTGGATTTTGAAGGTAGAGGAGGGGCAGAAGAGTGGGAATTAATTAGAAGCGGGACATCACCGACTGAAGAAAAGGGGGGAAATAATGAAAATCAAGAAAAGCAAAGCTTCCATGAACAAGCAAACCATCCGCTTTGACAAAACATTAGTATCATCGAATTTACCAAGGAACAGGCCAAAAATTACCCCAACCCAGGCCGATCTCAAGGCTCAAGCACAATTCTGCCTGTGAAAAAGCGGGCCTGACCAAGCGCCTTCTTCCGCCTCTTTTCCAAAGTGGGATTGCCTCATTGGAGGTTTCAAGAGGCCACATATCATTAATATTTGTTGACTGGGTCGGCTTTTTAGGTGGGCCCCTTGGCACTTGCATGAAAAGAGCTCTCTGCATACGGAGCACGCTGTACTCTGTACTGCGTACGATTCACATAAGCAACCCGCCAAAAAACTGTGAGGATCAGCCCCCAATTATTGGTGGTTAGTGGAAAAGAGTGGAGCGGAGAGTGTCTGTGACCCTGGAGGGAGAAAAAGAAATCATTGCTACCCGTTGCTCCCGCTGCATGTGTATAGCGGAAGACGGATGATGACGAGGCATCCTTGCACGATATTTTCCTTCATCATTGCTTTTTTCTGTAATGGGCCGTGCACCGTCAGGCTTGACTCCAAGGAAAATAATCTGGGATAAATATTTCTGTGAAAAAAAATGTTTATTTTGGAAATTTTAGAACCCGCCAAATCACACGGAAACCTTGTCAACAAAGAGAAAAAGAAAAAAATTGAACAGAAAAGCCCACAGAGTATCTGATCCAACAAACCTCTCCGGAATCAGAGAAATACCCAGCAAGAGACAAAAGCTCAGCAGGAGAATAGCTCTGGAACCTAGAACAAAACTGGACACCAAAGATGGGCGTTGCTCCTATCAATTCTTTCTTTCTTTTTTTTTTGTTTCTTTGAATGATTGAATGCTGCTCCGCCGATGCACGGGGCACCTGAAATATTGATTCTAAGGCCAGGAACTCAGGGGGGATATCATTTGTGATAATTGGCAAAACCGCAAGCTATCTGAAAGTAAAGTTTTCATATATTTATTTATCTATTTATTTATGCAGGGGCATTTCAGATATGTCCTTGTTTTATTATTAATATATTAGAATTCACCTCACTCGGACAACATCTTCCCGAGCACAAGCCCTCCGAGTGGCTCTGTGGCATGTGCCTTGCCCACGCCGTTTGAAGAAAGCAAACTTTCCAGCTCAGAACGGAGCCCACCCGGTGAAATTGAGTTGAGATGGGGCGGGGATTGAAACGAAAGGTGGGTTGAACTCCCTATCAGACACAGCCAGCATGTCATGGCATGCTGGGAACTCTGGTATGTTATGGGGCCAGCGCAATGGGTCTTCCCCACACCATTGACACAGGTGACAGATACTCCGTACAGCGTGAGTTATTCCTGAGGCTTACCTACCATGGAAAGGGTAAGAGCTTGAAGCAAGCCTCTTCAAATTTTGAATTACATATCAGGAGCCGATGCTGGCTCGCTAAAGGAAAGTGGTCTATCTATTGGCCACCTTAGACGTGGGACAGTGGAGCTCCCCATGCGTAGGCAAGGTTTGGCTAACGATTTTTGCAAGAATTCCATTGGTTTTTATGGGATTTGCCGACACCTGACCTCTCATGCTACGATGTGATACAGAGTAGATTTTTCCAGCAATCACGGAAATAGATCAAATAAACACGAGTAAAACAATCAGGGTTCTTTCCTTCACTAGTAGCTACTACACAGGAGGCCGCAGCGAGAAGCACCAGCTTCCTGGGTAATACTGCAGGTCTTCCAAATTGCTGGGGCAAATCGGCATACCCACACCCCATAACCCCGTATTCCGCAGTTCTCCCATCCGTCGTTCCATCCCTTTACAGTGGGTGGTATCATCGAAAATGGAGCCCGCGCACGCATCTGTGGGCAATTTGTTCCCTGTGCGTGAAAATCTGCTGGCCGAGATCTAAAATAAATTTGAGAAGGGGAATTGCCCTTATCGATAAGACAACACTAGCCACGAGCTTCAACACATGACCGGCCCTGCGTTTCTAGTTCTTGGGATCAACCTCTTTGAAACAACTGATGGCCCATCTATTTCTGGTCCCATATTTAAACATCAACCTTTTAGCGGGTTTCGATCTCCGTCTGCCCAATGTGTGGAGGGTGCTCCGTACTCCATACAGAAAACACATGAGCCTTTTTTTTCATAGAGGCTGGAGCCAGGTGGATTGGTGAAGGAACAGTAGCGGGTGTACGGTATATATTTCGGTGGTACTGTACTGCGTACGTCGACTTGTATCCGTAACGTATGTACATACCATTGCGTACGGATCCGTAATGTATAGGCTGAATACTCCGTACTGTACGGAGTACGGAGTACTCGGTCCACGTTCCTGTCAGTCAAATTATTCCAGCGACGATATTAATATTTTTCCTCGAGTTTTCCCCCATGCTCGATCCTAGAATGCAGAGCGATAGCAACGTGCGTATTGATGCTGAAGGCTATCATTCTTCCACAGTTCTAGGTCAGTTTTCAAACCCTCTTTGAGTTTGTTTTCTTTTCACGTTCCCATGAAGTCAGGATTTGTTCAAGCCTTTAACCCAAGCCGCATCATTGAGCAAGAGCACTGTGAACCATAGTACCTCTGGATATATGGATATAGCGGGACCTACCACTCCGTTCTCCGTTTAATTTTCCCCGAAGGAAAGTACTATTATCCACAAGCAATGGCACGAAGAAGAAAGTAAGCTTTGCATAACGGTCCGCTCACCTCCTCCGCCTTTAATGCCTTGGGGCCTCAAAACCATGGTTGGGGCCGCCGGATGACTATCTGCTTGAAGACACAGAATGTGTCCAAAAATTGTAGTTGAATTGACGAGTTATCTCGAGAGGTTCCCATTTTTTTTTTTTTTTTTTTTTTTTTAAAAAAAAAAAAAAACCATAGTTTTTACCTTTCAGGCAATATCTTATGTTCTACTCCTTAACTCCATGCTCTCCTTTTAACACCCAGATAACTAAAATCGGAATTTAACCGTGCACAAGATATATGAAGCTCGCATTAACTTGACACAAAACAACGCAAACAGTACACGAGAGCTTCAATACCAACCTATCATATCACCAGGCTTGTTCTTGCGCCAACTAATTATGACGACAAATGACAGAGCATGTGAAACAGGACGGTTCATCTTTTGCGTGGGCTATGCGTGTACTTGTCCCAGACCCAGCTCATCTATGGCAGATTGAGATATACCGTTCCTCCACACAATAGGAGGGTGTGCGGTCATACTGCGCCGTCCTAGAGAATGATAAATTTATGCAAAGTATTAGAAGGATGTGGAAATGGTTCCATGATCGAACGTGCTAGCAAAACAGTCCTCCACTTCGTTGGTACAGCAGCAATATACATTTCAAAGCCGTCGCAAATTTAGGGGCAGTCAAGCTACAACGCCAGAAGAAAAAAAAAACCTGGCCGCTTCGCTGAACCAACAAGCCAGTTCAATACAGTAATTTTTAGGTAAGTGAGGTGTACGGAATAAAGGCTACACAGGCTAGCAAAGAAGGGACAGGTGCATGCGCCTCCAAACCCACATCGAAGGAAGAGTATACAGCTGCTAATGACATGCTAACAAGGCCACACTCTTGTCTAGAATGATCTCTCGGGTGTTCCATGCATTCCTACCAGGACGGCCAAGAACTTGATCAAGCATTGGGCTCACAACCATCCGAAATGATGTACATACCATACAATACATACCCCACGAAGTTAAAGGCCCCGAGATGGATTCTGGTGATGGGCGAGAGTTTTGCTCAAAGCTCGCTTCTGCCTGAGAGGTAGGATCGAGAAATCGCGCGGATTTTGTATTCCCGTCAACCGCCAAGCCGACAGCGGGTTGGCCAACATGCTTAGACGGTCCCACTCATGCCTAACCATGGAGAACTTGGGAGCTGGATAGAAACGGAACCAACTTATTGTTATATGGTAAGTTGCCCCTCCCCCACCAAAACATCTGGTACGGTACCGCCTCGGGAATCAAACCAGTTCATAAATATTAACAATCAGCGGGATTAATGGAGGAGCAAACACGGGGGCGAGGCAAGTGTCTGATTGAGTTCAAAGTACTGTACCTACTCATATCCCTGCCACAGCTGCAATAAGGTTCCAGGGACTGGCTGCATATCCAGGATTTATTTGGAAGGGGGATGCATGGGATTGGGGCGATCGCTGGTGAACAGTTATTTGGGCCTTGACGGAAGAAACGCATGAAGCCTACCTTACCGACACAATGGGTTTGTTTTCCTCTACATATATTTATAGTATACAACCATGGCCGGAGCTAAGGTGTCTTGGAATACTCTTCAATGCCTAAGGCTGTATGTAAGCGGTGCGAACTGTACAGTAACATGTTCCATCGTTGTAAAAGGTACGGAGTAATCCGTATGTCCGAAGTAAAAATTATATACGTTGTAATGTCGTATCTGTGAATGGAGCAAGCTCCACCTGTCCTGCGTACCCGTACATGTTTGTGAACATCTTACTGCATATATAGGAGGTCAAGCAGCATCCCATTTCTATCTAGACTCTACCCTGCATTCGTGCGTTGTTGGACTGCGAGCTATGAATAAATAAGGCAAGGCAGTCTGCTTGGCTGCGGACCCGACAGAGAGTTGACTGCATGCTGCGAAGCTACTGTGCAGGATCACGGAACAGCCTCATATCATTCCGTTCTAGGTTAATTAACTCTAATACAGCCCACAGGTTCATAAATAATATAGATTTATACGGAGTATATATAATAGTTTTGAGCCTCTCTCTCTCTCGTGTAGTTAACTACGGAGTAGTTGGTTAGCAAAATCGATCAATGGATTCCCCCAAATTCCTTAATCAGGTAATGCAATGTGGACATCCATAGTTTACGGAATTAAACTGCCACTAACAGCCCTTGTCCGAGCTTTCCAGTTTGAGTTACTGTTTCAAATTCACGTCTTCGCCCGGCCTGCGCGTTAGTTGCGATTATCCTGGGATAACATCCATGAAGCACTCGGCGTAGTTTCTTATCCTGGGTAAGAATTTGGAGGGGCATAACAACGCTTTGTTGGTGGTGGTCTGCACACAAGGCGGATTTAACATACCCACAGACAACCTTGATATTTCAATATGTTCAAGCATAAAACGCAATCCGGAGTGCCTGGGCAGGATCGAAGCCATGCCGTGACAGAAAAGCAACAAAACTTTTTTAAGAGAGCTAGCTCTTGTAGCTCCAAGCAGTCCTAACAGATATCCTTCAGCTTGGGAGGCCAGATTCCTCAAGAGGTCATTTCAGAGCTATTGTTCGGATCCGCATACCTTTGATATCCGGACCTGAGCGGCAGTGAATAAAGTTTCCGTCGTTGTTTTCTGCTTTTGTTGGAGCTTGTGAGCTGAACATTGGAAAGGGGCCAGTTACAAATTGTCGTCTTCAGAATCTCCCCGTTTACCGGCAACGTCTTTTTTCGTTTGATCTGGCGAATCAACATTGGTAGCCAGTTTGAGAACGCTCCTGGCTCAAGTCGTGCTGGGCGTCAACCCTTCCAACGGGAGATATCTTCTCCATCGATTCCATAACCCTTTCGTATAACACAGCTTTCTATATGAGCTTCAAGTGTTCCAGAGTTCATTTGGTATCCTTGCTAGCTTCCATGGGCCAAAAACTTACTGTTTTCAGGGTTCAGGATGCATTTCGCAATATTTCGCATTCCCTCTGCTAACAAGGGCCTTTGCCTGTAGAGGGATCGTGATCCCCACTTTCAAAAGGAATATCTGCGCCATACGACTCCAGCCGATCTTTCGATCAATGTGAGGCACAGATTTAGTCTTCCACTGGGCACTCCTCTTTTTTCTGGATCTGTCTCCTTTGTAAGAGAAATAGCGCTGATAGATCTCGCGGAAGATTCAAACATCCCTTGGACTCGCCTTTGGGGGAAGAGTTATGTCATGCAAGAAATATTTATTTCTTCTTCTGTTTTAAATCGTCTCATCCGAAAATGAACAATGGTGCCGCAAAAGGATTTTACAACTCAAGTTATATAAATAGAAATTCAACATTGTATGCTTGACTTTTCTGTGCCCTTCCTTTTGCTTGGGTGATAGCTTACCTCATTTGCTCGCCTGAACGTCCTCAAGGAGGACGTACCCGCCGCTCATAGAAATCCAAATTTGGGAGAAGGACACGGAAGCATGGAGAAGTATTATGTGAAGATTTGTAGGTGCAACTTCACCCTTAGGCATGATCCAACGCAGGATTATTCATATTATGTATGCCTGAGGCCTCATCCCAGTGGTGTCAAACGAACGGGAGTTTGTCGGGTTGCCCCATTGATTGCGCCTGTGTCTGGAATTTCAGGGCCCTTTTGATTTTATCGATTTAGGCCAATTCTAGAAAATTACTTCAGTCTCTGCGGGTTATATACTATAAATTTTCACGTAAGCCAAGTATATCCATTTTCTATAGTTATTTGTACCAGAGCCAAGCCCACCATATATAGACATCTAATATTAAATTTCATTATTCATTCATCGACTTATTCGACAGAAAAAGTGTTCTCGAGGGGAAAAACCCAATGGTTTAATATGTGCCCGTTGCTATACACATTCTTCTTTTTTGGTATATTTTCATCCGATATGTTCCAAGAGCCGTCCCAAAACCCGATTATTTAAACGCTGATAGTTTTAAATACACTGTTCACAAGAAAGTTAGTATAATTTTGCGGGAAACACGTGTGAGTGAGCCTAGATGAAAAAAGAAAGGAAAGGAAAATCAGAGACTTACCCGAATCCGCCGCTCCCAGTGGCCATGATAGTCCCAGGCATTTGTGCCTGCCAATGCAGTTCCTTCACCGACTCCATATAATGCACAAATAGTAGCTGAGGTGGAACATCAACAAGACCAGCATCACGGCTTTCTTCATCATCCAGCTCGACGGCGAGATCCCAGAGGGTCAGGGTATTGTCAGCACATGCAACAGCAACCACGCTGTCATCTGTCGGATGCCATTCGATACTTGTCACAGGCTCCTTGTGGAAGTCAAAAGAGGCAACAGGCTTCGGTTTGAGCTGTGACGAACTGCCAGGTGTATTGGGTTTCCAATGTCGCAGGTCCCACACACCCCACTGGCCGTCGTCTGCACCCGTGGCGAGGAGGTGGAACGTCTGCCTCGACCAGCTCATCACGTTCACATCTGTGTTGGATATCTTGACGTCTACTGCTGGTTTGCGTGACTTGGATCGGACGTCCCATACCTTGACGCTTCCATCGCTGCTTGCAGATGCGAAAACGTTTCGCTCGTTGGGAGACCATTGGAGTTCTTCGACGGATGACGTATGCCCGATGAATGGACGGGTATCTGTCACCCAAGCACCTCCCTCAGTGCGAGTCGTGACGTAGATTAACCCGTCATTATCGCCGGTAAGGAGTTTACCTAGTGGCTGCAGAGGCGACCAGTCCAAGGCATATCCCTCTGATTTGTGCATTCTTAGAGTAGACAGAGGTTTTGAGGCAGAGGGAGGGAGGATTGACCCTGGGTTATCGAAGCTGGAAAGATAAGGGGTGACATCGTGAAGTACAACATGCGAATTTTCAAGCATGGTTGCAGTCATGGTCTGAGGCGGCTTGGAGTAGTCTCCGGAAGAAGAGGGTGTCTGATGAGCACGGATTCTGTTTGTCGTAGAGTGTAGGGGGATGGATTTTGATTCGAGGATTGGCTCTGAAGATTCGTCGTCCGATTCATCATCACTGCCGGAGTCCTCGTTCTCCCGCTCCATCTTGCTGAGTCCACTCATTTTGAGGATCATCAATTCGTTTTCTCTCGAACGAGGCCCATCTGCTTGCGTCCCGGCCACGGCATATACTGTGGCCGGGTATGTTTTCCGGCTGTCACCCAAACCATCCTTCACTATATCGAAGGACAGACAAGGCCACGGCGTGCTGAGGGTGTGAAGCATTTCGTAAGTGGAAGGGTCGGGCGACAATGTCTCTCCGGGTGCTAATTTTGTTCGCCCTGGTATAAATGTTTGCTTATCGACATCCATCGCATCTATTTTATTTTTAACATATCAGTAAACTTTTGATACATACGATTTTAATTTGCGATGAAACGAGTTCGCCCAGGTTCGATATTATTTTGTTTTCGCTTCATAGGTAGACACATACCCTTTTGCTCCTCTGCCTCCCTTTCTGCATCTGGACGCCCGTCAACCCCAGCTTCAAGGATCTCATCTTCGCTCTCAAATTCATCCTCAAACTCGTCCTCAAATTCCCCCACTTCATCGGGCGGGGCATCGGCCACAGGGCGTTCGCCAGCTTTCAATGGCGCGGACAGATCTTCTGTCGCATCCACCCCCCGTTTCGACATTTTTTGCGTGGGTAGCCAAGCTGGAATCGAATATATATCATGTAAAAAGTCGTTGTTGATCGTGGGATGTGTTGGGCAGGCTGTAGCTATCTCAAGCTAGCATATGTAATTTTTTTATCTACAAAAAACTCTTTTTTTTTATTTTTTATTCTTTTTTAATTTTTTAAATTTTTTGGGGCTCGAAACGCGCTAGTCCGCTCCAGGAACCGCGAGCCAAATCAGCCTGCAACCGCCAACCCTGCGAGCAAGAAAGATCCCAGGCTATTATTTGTTGACGACTTTTCAGGCTGCGTCCATGCGTTGTTGTGAGAGAGCATAGCAGTAGAAATATCCCATCATTTTTCAGATAGCAGCCCCCGTTCCGGATCTTTCTTTTCGATTTCAATCACATTGACACTCTGGTTCAAACCCTGTCGCGTTTAATTACCCGCCTTTTCAGCGCGCCACGAGCTGTGCCGCGAGCTACTTACTTGGTCTGAACCACTCTATGCCCAGATTCCGTATGCAATTATCCAGCAACCACCAGTGCTCTCATTTGACGGGAAATTCGAGGGTTGCCTCAGCCGCTTAATGGAGGCCTAAATAGGCGGAATTGCAATCGTGCTCCGTGACGGTATTCGTCGCCCTTCTTTCAAGAAGGTTTAGAGATCTGAAGCCGTCGTTTCTTCGTTTACAGCACTCTGCCCGTTAACCTTACGCTCATTGAGGCTGCTTTGATTGATACTGATTTTAGTATTGGCCGTTGGGAAGAGATGGACAATCCACTGATGGAGGCGGATAAGTTACCGGTGCTGGAACAAGTAGTCCCTGACCAAGGGGAACCAAATCAGGTTCCCGGCCAAGTTCCTGTTGCCGACCAGGTTCCTGAGCAGCTCCCCGAGCAGCTCCTGGACCAACTCCCTGAACACACGGTCCAACCAGAACAGGACATGCCAGCAGCCGCAGAAGAAGCCGTGACCAGCTCACCCTCTTACAATAACAATGGCTACAGCAACGGCCATCGAACCGACCACTCCTCACACTCTTTCGACGGCCCCACCTCCAGCCAAACGTTCGTACCGCAAGAAATCGAGGCTTCTCCACGGCACCACTCTCCGACCATGTCTTTTCAACAGCCTTCCCAACCCACCCAATCTGCCCAGACGAGTTCGCGACCTGGCTCGGGTCTATCGGGTGGGGGCGATCGATACGGACACCCGCAGCCGTATCAAGATCAAAGCCGAGATCAGAGACAATCGCAACAACAGCAGCAGCAACCTGCTCCCAGCAAGAATAGCGTAGTTATAAAGGTGGGGATGGTGGGAGATGCCCAAATTGGCAAAACCAGCCTTATGGTTAAATATGTTGAGGGAAGCTGGGATGAAGACTACATCCAAACTCTTGGTAAGAAAGGGGAAAAAACATATAAGATAATATGCTTTTCCTTGGGTATTATATCTCGTACTTACTGACGACGTGTTTACTAATAAATGTCCACTGGCAAATAGGAGTTAACTTTATGGAGAAGACCATTTCGATCCGGAATACGGAAATTACGTTCTCCATCTGGGACCTGGGTGGACAGCGTGAATTTGTCAATATGTTGCCTCTAGTGTGCAACGATGCCGTGGCTATATTATTCATGTTTGACCTGACCCGAAAGAGCACACTGAATTCCATCAAGGAATGGTACCGACAGGGCCGCGGGTTCAACAAGACCGCCATACCATTCCTGATTGGCACGAAGTATGACCATTTCGTGAACTTCCCACGCGAGGATCAGGAAGAAATATCAATTCAGGTCAGCGACGGAGTTTTTTTTATTTTCTTTATGCTGGCCATAATTGTTTTTGTTATTTTTCTTTTAAGCTGACACGCACGCGAAGGCCAAACGCTTTGCCAAGGCTATGAGAGCCAGTTTGATTTTCAGCAGTACGAGCCATAGCATAAATGTCCAGAAGGTAATGCACCCACCCCCCCCCCCCCCCCCCAGGGCTTTGGTTCCCAGCATATACAATAACTAATACTTTGGGGCCCTAGATTTTCAAAATCGTACTGAGCAAGGCATTCGACCTTAAATGCACCATTCCCGAAATCGAGAATGTCGGAGAGCCGCTGTTACTCTACCAGTCTGTCAACTAAGTTAAAGCCAGTTGAGTCTATTGGGAATGGGTGAATATGATGACTTTTTTTGACGAGAAGAATTTGTACGCTGGATGAAGCCATGGTTCATTACGATTATAACCCTTTTTTTACGTTCTATGTAAAGATGGTGGGATAGGTGGACGAAGGGCTGGACAGGGGTAAGTGACAGAGGTCTCCCAAATTCTCAACGTATGCGTGACAGAATCACTTGCTCTCGGCATTGTCGTGAGCAAACAATGCTTACCTTTTTATGTGTTGTAAGGGACTTCTCGTTCTTACCTCCATACTCTTTTTTCCTTTTTTTTTCTTTAATTTTTTCGTCTTTCTTTTGGGCATTGGGCTGCGTTCGAGGCATTTGATTATTATTATTATTATTATTATTATTATTATTATTATTATTATTATTATTATTATTATTATTATATTCCCCATGTTCCACTCTCTTTTTTCCCTTTCCTTTTCTCCACCTCTTGTTTCCCTATTCAGTTCAATTTCTACCTATGTTCTAGTCCCGCATTTTGGCCTTATCGATCCCCACCCTACCTCTCTCCGCTACCACTAGAGTTTTTCATATGTCGTTTTTATACGTATCCGCCAGTCTTTCTATTTCCTTTTCCTTTTCCTTTTCCGTTTTTTTTTTTTTTTTTTTGTTTTGACTGTCTCTTCTCCTTTTTTCTCCTTTTTTTTCTTTTTGTTGGCGAGCTCGCTCTGTACGGAATTGCTTATATATCGGCATCAAAGGGCCGAAGAAAAACAAACTGAAACGGCGCGTTCTCGAGGAATACTTACAATAATAACATATCGGTTCCAGCTCGAACATCCAGTTTGCCCAAGATCACGTAAGCTGCAGCAAGGGTAACTAGTTAACTAACTCGCTACTGCGCGTACTCTGTATGTGCTTATTGATTTTCATCTCCTCCCGCTCTATTGAATTAGTAGCTATGTCATACGGAGTTAAAGGCTTGTATATAGTTTCAATGTGGCCGCAGTAAACTCCGTCCTGTGCACATTTAGTTAGACACGGTGGGAGACCCGTAAGTTTACAAATGGAAGATGAAACAAACTGGTCAACCCAGGAAGTCCTCGGGATGTCGGGTTGCAAAGGATAAAGGGGTAATGTAGAACCCGAAACAAGCAAAGCTCGTAATTAAGAATGATTTAGTTAATTTAATTTGTGGATCCTAGGGTCCTGAGGCTGATGGAATGATGGATCCCCCTCAGTGGCCGATCCTCGTGTTTTTTCCTGACCACCGGAGAAAAAGACCTGCCAGTATAAATATAGTTAGTACTATTTTGCGTGGACCTTGCAGAGCTTGGATTTTTACTGACTTTTTACCTGTTTTTCAAAGTCAAGGCTGAAACTACCTCAAGTCAGGTTGTTCCAAGTTTATCTCCTGAGTCATGATGTAAGTTGAACAGTGTAGTACGTTGCTACTGCTCACTTTTAAAGATAATTTCCATGCTGCTGGAATATTTTTCACTGTTGCTATTCTCGCATACAGTCAGTAGGGAGTACAACATCATCATCAAGTCCGCGCTTTGGAGGCAGCCGATGGGCCGCAATTCCATGGCTCTAGGCCCTGCAACTCAAAGAGTTTTTTCGGCGGAGCAAAAGTTAAGGTTCAGGGCTGGGGTTATTGTACGGAGTACTGTAGTAGAGTAACAAGCACGGCCTTGGCTCGAGTATTTAGCTCGATCGCCGCCTTGGGTCTGGAATTTGTAGCTCGAAACTCCCTCGCTGCCCTCTTTTTGGCGTGTCATATCCTATCCATTTTCCTCTTTCGTTTTTTAGGCACCTCTTGCACTCTTTCTCGAGCGTCGGTTGAAGCTTCGCTGCATTCTTTTTTTTTTTCTAGGGCCCCTCAGTACGAAGTGCTGATCAGTTTGGAGGCTGTGGTGGCTGTCGGTTTTGGCCCCTCTTATCCCTCCCGCTGGCGGGTCAACGGCTTCTCTCTCTAAAAATATAATAACCAACCACAGGCGACGGTTTGGAGTCAATTTGAGCCGCTTCAGGGATCTCTCCCTCTCCCTCTCCCTCTCCCTCTCTCTCTCTCTCTGTGTGTGTTTGTGTGTGTGTGACTCGAACATTGCAAGCCCTTGTGGATCAGTGGGAGTGTTGTTTATTATTACCATTCTTCCTTTGTATTTCTTGTTGTTCGTGGATAATTTTCTTTTCACGATCGCCTTTGGCTTGCTCGTTGGGGTTGAGGTGATCATTCTCTATACCAAGCATCTCAGCCTCGCTTGAACCCCGAATTTTCATATTTTTTGGGCTGGGGAGGTCAAAGAACTTAATTCCTTCATTCTGTCGTCCTTTTTCTTATTTATTTTTTCATTTGTTTATTTTTTTTCACACGCAGCGACTCTTTGAACAGAACATTTAGGGCTCGAACATTGATGGTCGTTTCACGCCTTTGCTACCGCATACTTTAGTAACTTATATCGACGACCACCATGGCGACAATCCAGGAGCGAATTGCGGCCTTGAACCAGGCGCATGTTGGACGAGCTCCAGCTACTTCTTCTCCTCTCGAGATAAAACCAGATTTACCTGGCCCAAGACCTTCGATATCCGATAGATACGTTGTTCCTCCCGACGAGCGGCGTGCCCCTTCCATCCCGATCAGAGATCAGGAAATACTCCCACCACCGTCCATCACAAGAACAGGGAAGAAGTCCCCTACTCCTACAATTAAACCAAAGAAACCACCTCCTCCTCTCCCTACGAGAAAACTTACAGGTCAACTGTCACCCGCACTACCGCAGCGCAGACCGTCCGACTCAAATCTTCGCAGAAACTCGGGCGATTCTTCGTTATCGACCACCTCTGCAAGGTCGATGACAAGTTCTGCAGGAAATGGCAAATCCCCTTCAATTAGGTCGACTTCGACTGAACGAACAGCGGCTCGCAGGCTGGCCCCGGCATGGGGAGAAAGTACACTTCCGCCATTGCCTCCAAAGAGAAACGGGAATACAATTGGGAATCAGACACTGAAATCTCGACCATCTTTGGGAACGCTTGATAGCAGCTGCAAGACATCCTCCTCCTCCATCTCGTCTCTGACACGAAAATTACCCCTTCGATCAAAATCATCAAATGCCAATGATGTTCCACCTGCAGTTCCATTACGGAAATCTCCAAATATCGAGTTGGATAATCCCCCCCAATTACCCGAGCGCAAACTTCCTCCACCAGCCCCTTCATCCAAGGCATTTGAGAAAATAAAAGACTCATCCTTCGCGACTCTTAAAAGTAACTCAGTAAATCATAAGCCGGTTACGAATGGTCATACACATGGGGAACAAACCAATGGCTCACCGCCCCCAGTGCCTCTTGGTTCCCGCCCTGATCTGTCAAAAATACAGGCAACTAAACCACGCATGCCTTCCTCGCTCCCCCTGCCTAGTACTAGCTCAACGACTGTCTGTATGACCTGCCGGGACTTTTCCGGACCGGATTCTCATGTGGCACGGTTTCCCAGGCAGTCGCTTCCTACGCAAGATCTTTCCTGGCTGGCCAACCAGCTTACCGCTCCCTTCCCATCCCTCACCGATAAAGCTCGTGCCATATTCACCTGGCTACACCATAACATCGATTATAATGTTGAAGCTTTTTTTAATAATAACCTGAAATCCTCTACGCCAGATAGCACCCTCAGCACCGGGCTTGCTGTTTGCGAAGGTTACGCTGCCCTCTTCGAACGGTTGGCAACACTTGCCGGGTTGGAGTCGCGCGTGATTACAGGCCACGGTAAAGGCTATGGTTATACCCCTCTTGCACCAGACTCACCAACACCACCATTCAACGGCAACCATGCTTGGAACGTAGTGCGGATTGATAATGGACAGTGGAAGCTTATCGACAGCTGCTGGGGTGCCGGAAACGTTAGCGGCAAGGGCCAGCCGTACAACAAGCAATTCACACCAGAGTACTTCACCATGTCCAACGATGAATTTGGCAACAAACATTTCCCATCCAACCCGGGAGATTTCTACCGAGATGATGGCCGCCCAAGTATATCCTGGGAGGAATATATGAGCATCAACCCGTCACAGCCAAACGGTGTTGAACCTCCCATCATATATACCGGCGTAACGAAGGAGCACGGAATTGGCGAGAGGTCTCTTCAGCCGCGCTCGAAGAAGATCCCTATCTACCAACCTGGCCCAATACGTTTCCAATTCGGTCTCATTTGCGAGCACTGGACACTGGCACGAAGCAACATCCGTACGCCCTACCTCTTCGTTTTATGCGCTAATGGCATTGATGGAAGCAGAAAGGAGTATATCCCGCTCCATTATGTCCGTGGATCAGGCCCGGGTGGCGGGGGTGACCTTTGGTACGTTGACGTCGCCGATCCTCGTGTTTTAGGTGCACCAGGGCAGAAACTGCACATCTACAGTGTGACAAGCTTTGCAAATATGCAGGACACACGAGGTCTTGACAGAGAGGAGTTCCTTCGTGGTGTCGGTAGAGTGGGAATGGGATTTGGGGGCATTGCAGAGTGGGAGCTTGTATGATCAGAGGGACGGGGTTTATGGATTTTTTTTCTTCCTTTTTTACATCCAGGCATCTGATCTTCTTGCTTTTGTCTGCTGGGCTTGCAAACCAGTTTTTTTTTTCGCGGGGTCTTTAATAAATATACCTTTCTGCGTTCTGTTTTAACGTCCTTCTGTTCATCCCTGTCTTCGTCGATGCTTCTGGGTTCATTCGTCACGCGTTTCCTTCTATGAAAGACTAGGTACTGGGTAGAGAATATCCCCCATACACTTTCTTTGCCGCCGTTTCAATATTACCAGCATATATCGCTTCATTTCCCCTTCCCCGTTTCTGCTATACCAATTAATACACTGGTTACGGTTACTGGGCCATTACCCCAGTCAGAAGCACGAAAACCCACACATTCATACGCCCCCCCTCTGGTGCGTGCACCCCTATAATACTATTATATGTACGGCGTACTCCGTGCAATACTGTACAATGCTTCGTTGAATACACACCTCTTTCTTAGGCCTGGCTTAAATAGATCAGCGTTTGCCTCCATCCAACCTTACTACTACTTCCACCCAGTTAAAAATTCAACTTCTGCTCAAAATCAACAACTCAAATAACTCAAATGATAAAATTCCCAGGGTATATAATAGCATATTTGCCATCTGGTTTTAATCCCGCCTCTCGCATCCACTACTCGCCTCCATTGCATACAAGAACATTGTACCTTAATGGGGGTTTTCGTGTTTGGAATGAATATTTGAAGCTGCCAGATGGGCATTTACAAAAAAACAAAAAGCCATCCACTTTCCCCCTGTGCTCTTGAAAAACCAGTCAAAATCAGGTGCAGGGGACAAACCGAGCTCCAGTACTCTTTCTTCCCCTTGATCCAATTTCCTAACACGCAGAATAATTCCCCATAAACGGCCTCTTCATCAGCATGTGCAAACATGTGGGAATTGGCTTAACTTGTTGGGGATCTAGATCCGAGTATATCAGGGTATATCGCTGAGCTCTCTCGTTCCCTACTAATATAATACACTCGAACATCATGGGCGGTATCGCTAAGGCCTAGTGCCAGGTACATACATCGATTTGAAACACCCCTTTCGCGGCACAGGTCATAAGAGAGGTATCTATCTGCATTTTGACGCCAGCGCCTAAATATATATATATATATTACATATATATAATCTATACATGTGGCAGAACACCTGGCTCTGCCAAACTGCCGACTATTATTAACAATACAATGTGCCGCACTTTCTTCCTTCGCGTGTGATGCCCATCATGAAATGAATAACTCGCAATAGAATAAGATTCCTTTTTTTTTCTTTCTTTCAGTGATTACACGTCATCTATCCCTGCATGAATGGTGTTTGCTATTTTATTCGGTTTGTATACCCTAGAGCAGTGAGTCCCTCATATTGCATACTATGAAGCTCAGGTGCCCATTCCTCCAGAAATTGTTCGAGTCAACAAGCACCAGCAAACCGAATATCATTGCCATCCCCTACACTCCCAAGCCCAAACTTCGCATCTTGCTTGAACCTCAACCGTCAACCGTCTTGCAGCCAAACCCGATCAACACTCAGGCTGACGGGAGAAAGGTCGAGCGTGATTGAGCATTAGCATTTGGCACCGAAAGTTGCCAGCTGTTTGCTGAAACTTAAGTCTGCTTGTTGATGCGTGCGTATACGAAAAAATAATGTGTTAATGGAACAGATTTGAGAAAAAGTCAGTTTTGTTTAAAAAAAAAAAAAAAATCTTCAAAAAATTTGCTCCTCTGCAGCCCACTTACAAGCACCTTTAAATCAAAAGAAATGTAGCGCACAATGGTACTGCCAAACGGAAGCAAAATAATGGGCAACTCGCTTGATTCTGAGCGGCTCCATGAATTTCTCTCCCTGTTAGGCGAGAAATTCATAAACTTCGTCTTGTTCAGTGTTTTTGAGTGATTGCTATATTTATGCGAGTGGATCTGAAGGGAGTGTACCAAACGCTTTGTCGTCAAGACAGGCTCAGTGGGCGCAGAGTTTTCGAATATAGGCTGCTCGGCCAACAAAAGTTGGATGGCATGCACGATGTGGAAAATGAGATGGGTAAAAATTTTGCTATACCATTAACTAGTTATTGAAGACCTGAGATTTATTTGTCAAACATTAGGATGTCTGATTCAAAAATCTCGTCACAATCTGGGCGGACGCGCGTATTTTTAACCCAATAGTACCCTTCGGACCCGCTCGTAAACCTCCTTGGCTACAATAGATGAGCCGATGTCCATGCTTGCACCGGGTTATGCACCAGCAGTTAGCATAATCCGTTGTGCAGTTGTTCGGCTGGTATAGCCTCCTCAGCCTATAATACGCCCAGTTAAACGACTTGCGTGTATGCAGGGTTGGTCTCGTTCATATCCTCCATGTGCATGTACCTCATCCTGTGCATTTCTGTATCTCCTCAACTGATTGAATGCATGAATGAGCAGACTGCAGGCGAGAGCAGGAATTTGGATATGAAATCAAAAGCTGAGGAGATAACGAACACGCGTTTTGATTAACGCGGTTGAAGCGGAAGTGGAAATACACACTGCAACAGTGGCCAAGATCGACTGGTTATATATTGAATAGTATGTTAAAGTCCTTTTCTGCAAAGCATAGAGGTCCTGTTATTAGATATTCTTGGAGTTCCTCAAATAGTAAGCTACAAAACCACATTTACTTGATCTTTGTAGGGGGGGGGGTTGCACACTTATTGAAATGAAATGAACAAGGCCCTTTGAAAATACGTCACATAAACCCCCCCAGATACCCCCCAGATGGCGTAGGGTGATATATGGATCCCTCGTTTCTATCTTAACGGCCTCCAGTTGCCATCAATTACTCTCAATTACCCGTAGGGAATGTAAAGCTTAATGAAGCAACAGCACTAGAATTTTATTTCCGATGCATCGCCCCCTTTTTTGTCCCACCTGCCTGTGCTTCCCTACCCATCTTCACCGAAACTTCAGCTGAAGTGACACGAAAAGTTCTATGTTCATAGTCGGACCCGATCCTTTTGGCAAGCGAAAATGTATGCATTTGCATCGCCCCTGACACCTCACCTGAACTTCGCCCCTTGTGATACCCTTCATGGGGGCCGTATCGTGCTGCTTAAGCTGCCTCAGCTGGCGCTGTTGTTCTCCTTTGTTTGGAGAACAATGGGCTGGGGGAAATGGGTCTTTATATTCGATCTGGGATTGGTGACAGACAGATGAGGGCAAGAGAGATGGCGGAAAGTTGGAGGAGATGTCATCACAGGATGCTTTCGAAAAGGCTCATTTCAAGTCCCTACCTCCCAAAACGAGCAGTGAAAAAATACAAAAAGGGGAAACACCAAAAGGAGAAGAAAAAAAGGAGAAGTATAAGGTAGAAACTCCGAGGACCATTTTGCCGAGCATCGATATATCAATTTGTCAGCCTTCATGTTGAATGGCAGTCCAGCTTGGTCTAAGTCGTGGTGGCAATCTTGGTGGTGGGTAGTATTTTTTTTTTTACGAACACCACCAGGCCACAGGAATTCGGCATTGCATCTGGGGAAAAATAGGTGAAAGAGCCGAAAAGGGAGCCAACCCAAATCCTTCATGCTTCCTAAGCAGAGCGCCAGAGGAAAAGCAAGGCTTGAAAAAGGGTTCAGCAAAATAAATACTCCGTAAAATAGAACAAAAGACATGGATGCAATTCATTCTGTGCTTGGGTCAAAGATGCCGAAGACGACAGGCCAATCAAAGTCATGGGTCTCTTCCCCAAGTTCTGTTTTCCCCATAGCTGGCCGGTTTTGCATGGATTTGAAGTGGCCAGAATCAGCCAGGCTAATGCAAAGTAGTGTACTGGGATGGCCCGGTTTCTGGTTTTAGCTCACGTTGTTGTCACGAGGCTTGAGCAAGGTTGTTAGTAGTACTAGTAACTACCGATGAGGCCTGTTTGGGGTTGTCAGCTAAATAATCGATCAAGGGTTCAAGCAGCCGCGGTGGAACTGACATGTGAAGAGTGTTCATGTACGGAGTATGTATAGTACAGTACAAAAATGTGACAAAAGTGTATACCCTCTTTCTCGCATGTTTCATCTCCGCTCCGTTGATTCGCTCTCCTGTTTTGGTGATATCCATCCTGTCATTGTTCGTTTGGAGGACAGGACAATAGGGGGGTACCGGGGTAACTACTCCCAGCTTTAAAAACTTTCTTGCGGGGGGTGGCTGTCTCACATCGTACGTCGTCGTCGTCGTAGATACTGAATCTGGTATGTGGCGTCACTTGATTTCATATTTCATGACTTTGCTTGCTTTCAACTTGGATCTGACATTTTCTGGAACTTTTCTCTGGAGGAGTCACTGGTCATGTTTTAAAAATAGTTTGCTGCATGAGGACGTGGTTAGTGGTTGAGGGGAAGAGCGTGAACGAACATGCAGTGGTACAGTAGTAGCAGTACTACTCCGTACAGAGTACTGCTGGTGTCCCTCGCCTATTTGAATGTTGAAACCCTCAGGAGAAAATGCGATTAAAAAAGTAATCATTTCGCAGTATTGCGAACTACTCAGATTCCTACACATGGAGAAGCAGGGAAGCAAGTTTCGCGGAAGTTTGCCTCTTCTTGTCTTGGGCGAAGGACTACGCAGCAACCGTCATCATACATCATATATCATACCGCCAACAAACCACGCTGTCGCCGATATGGATTAGTACGGGAAGCCTCCGCAAGAGGCTAGGGCCCGTCACCGTGGCCAAAAGGGAAACAGGCCAAGTAAGGGATACCCACTGCTCTGTAACTACAGCACAGAACGGAGTACTGCCGGCAAAAGGAACCTGCCCAGCCACTGCTGTCATTATTCTTTAACTATCACTCTGTATTGATTAGTTACTCCGTACTCCGTATGGTTGGTGGGATTTAGCTTTCCCCGCATCGGCCAAGCTCGTTACTGGCTTTGTATTTGTGGGAAAATAAGCGCTAGCTATGGTGAGTTTTTCAACATCGGTCATCAAATCACTCCAGCGCGCAAGGGGGGAAAAAAAACCCAAACAAAGCTCGCTTGGGCGGGGCTGGCAAATTTCGAATAGCGAAGCCGGATTATCAACACCAAATAAAGGGTTCCGGTGAGCGTTTTCCTTCGTCAAGGTGACGCGCCAGAAGTCAACGTCGTATTAAGGGTTCAATATGGAAACCCACAACCCACCTCAGGACACTGCGGTACAGTAATTACGGAGTAGTTTGTAGGGGATCGTGGGCCGAACGATCAACATGAAAGTGGAAACAGATCCATTTCGGTGGGTAAAACTCCTATCAATATAACCCACTTGCCGCCCGAACTTTTCTTGAATCTCAAAACAAAACGCCCGATGTAGAGAAACCCAACCGAACACGACATAACTACACACCGAGACGGAATTATCCACATTGACTCCATACCATGTTTCTTCGGCTCCTAGGTCCCCCCTGTTGTCGCCGCATTGTTCACCAAGAGATCCCGGACCCCGGGATGAAAGGTCGTTTCCGCCGTATATCGGAGTCATATCCCATACCCCATTCGCTCCACGGTGGTTGAGATAAGGCAGGAGTACGGAGTTGTACTGAGTATTTTGACCCACGAAGCTGTGCTGGGAAATTTTTTTCGAGTGGAAAATACGGAGTACTGACATTACGGAGTTGTTTCCGAGAGCAGGGGTAATCAGCTGCCAGCGTGCTTTGCCTTTTGCTGACTCCGAGATTTAGAGGGGGCGACTTCACGCAAGCGAACCCCGTAGACTGTTCGGGCTGTCTTGAGCATTTCTTCTGCGCTCTACCAGCTCCGAATCAGAGTACTTCGGCTCTGGTAGCTGACACGGGTATGGAGGGAAGTTGGGTCCTCGCATGACCGGCCAACACAGCTCAAAACCAGGCTTTTCTCGCCCCGTAACTTAGACATTACTAGCGTAGGGCATGGGCTCCAGGAGTGCCCGGATGAAGTTTACTGCGTAGGCCAGCTCCGGTGTTGTGGCTTGGTGGCTGGCAGTTAAAATCCAGTCCTCGCTCCTTGGCCGATGCTTGGGTTTTTAGAGGGCTTGGCTAACGATAGGACCAGAGAGTACTCCGTATGTATCAATAATCTGAGTCGAGCATGCTCTGGCTGGTTCTATCTTGGAACAGTTTGGCCTTCGCTTTTTCCCACAAAAACTCAACGCGATTATCCTGCATGGGCCAATAATATACCGAACCTGTGCGGTCCGTCCAGTGGTCCACTGGCCCAGATGTAACAGCACTAAACAACCCTTGTGTCTTTGGTTTTTGTGGGGTACCAAGGTACGGAGGACAGGACATCATACTGATTGCATCTTACTATGTGTAGTATGTACATACCTGTACTCCGTACCTGTTGCCCTTCTCTGAATGACAAGCCATATCAAGTTACTCTGTGCTGCATCCACGCAAATGTCATTCTCTCGTGATCCGCGGCTCCCGGCTGTCCTCAGCATAATAGTTGGTTATGTGGAGTACGGAGTACTGAAGTGACAATAAGCTGCGACGACAATCAGGAGAGAAGCTTACGGTTTAAATAACCCAGCTTGGCTGTCAATAGTAATAATAAAATATCATGGAAGGCATCAAACAGGCCATGGTTTTCACAAAGTTAAAATACAAAACAATCTTATCTGGCGATGCGGCTGAGGCCTTTCTCAACTTGCTCCCCCATCACGCTCTGCATTTCTCCACAGCTTCAATACCGTTGCAACAAGCAACGTTGTAGCAACCCACATGTGGTGGGGTCGGCAGTTAACTGAGGAGCCGGAGACTGGCCGTCGGAGCTGCGAGGAAACGGTTTCGGGGTTGGTTTTTATACGCACTTTTATTTTTATTTTATTTTAATATTTTTTCTTTTTCGTTTTTTTTTTTTTTTTTTTTTTTTTTTTTTTTTTT
>LGRN01000040.1:78012-98983 GCA_001883825.1 Emergomyces pasteurianus Ep9510
TTTTTTTTTTTTTTTTTTTTTTTTTTTTTTTTTTGGCACATGCCGATGGGGAAACTGACTGGCAGGGTTGCAGGAGTCTGCAAACTAGTTCTCCAAATAAAAACCAAGGGAGAGATGTTGATCCTCCTCTCTGAGGCTAGGACCCATGCTAGCTCGAGCTGTTGGCCGCTAACACCTGGGTTGCTAACCTGCAATTGGTTTAAAGGGATGTCGATCCAAATAGGATAGGCCCATCCATCCGGGCTTGTGTAAAAGTATAATTTGACAAAACATGATTAGTGGACAACCATGGATTGATCCCTGACACAAAAAAGCACCGGGGGGGAAGCAACTGGACTGACGTTCACGGGCTCTGTGCCAGAGTGGACGATGTACGGGAGCAGAGATACGTTGGCGGGTGTTTTGTACTATTGTTGTGCACAAGAAGGTGAGATCCGAGCCCATTTGCTGCGGGTGTCACATTTGCCCCCTCCCCCCGGTCTCTTGTCTCCTCCTCTCCTATACTTCCGTACGGAGCGTATATAAATGCTTGCAAACCCCCCCCTCCTCAGCTGAGCTTGCTCTTTGTTCTTGGCCCCTTTTTCTTTTCTTTTTGTGGTGATTTGTTAGGAGAGCTCCAACCTAGCCTCGCCGGATACAAACAAAGCCAGGCCTGAAGACGCAAGTATCCCTTTCGGGGGGAGAGAGCAGCATCAGCAACAGCAACAACAACATCAACCACAACAACAACAATAACAACAGCAACATGGGGTCGTTAGCTGGTAATATCTACCTCATTGCGGCCGTGTCCGTCATTGGAGGAGGCTTGTTCGGTTTCGATATCTCATCCATGTCTGCTATTATTGGCACTGAGAATTATCTTTGCTATTTCAATCAGGGACCGCCAGGTCAAAAATGCAAAGGCCCAAAACCAGATGTGCAAGGAGGTATTACGGCTTCCATGGCTGGGGGTTCGTGGCTTGGAGCCCTCGTATCGGGCTTTTTGTCTGATATATTTGGTCGCAAGAAGGCCATTATGGTTGGCGCAGTTATTTGGTATGTTGATTTCGTTTCCGCTTTCCCCCTTTTTTACATTTCAATCCTTCGATTTTAATGTGAATATTTTCAAATTCAACGCGTTGGGGTATAAATCATGTCATAACATGTTTAACTGACTGACTGGATTTCTCCCCCCTTACTAGGGTCATTGGTTCTATAATCACTTGTGCGTCGCAGAATATCGCCATGTTGATTGTTGGTCGTATCATCAACGGTTTCAGTGTTGGTATCTGTTCCGCCCAAGTTCCTGTTTATATAGCAGAACTGGCACCCCCCTCCAAACGTGGCCGTCTGATCGGAGCGCAACAATGGGCTATCACATGGGGCATTATGATTATGTTCTAGTAAGTTCTCACTCTGCATATAAATTCTCCAGGAATCCTCCACCCCCTACGACCCCTTGTTTATTTGGCACTACTGACAAGGGGCAATAGCATCTCCTATGGAACTAGCAAAGTTAGTGGACCCGCTGGTTTCCGGATCGCGTGGGGTTTGCAAATGATTCCCGCGATCTTACTCTTCTTTGGTCTTATTCCTCTACCTGAGTCGCCACGGTGGCTTGCTCGTAAAGACCGCTGGGAAGAGTGCCTTGCGGTGTTGACTCTAGTGCACGGCAAGGGCGATCCAAACTCCCCATTCGTCCAACGCGAGTACGAAGAGATCAAGGAGATGTGCGAATTCGAGAGACGAAATGCTGATGTGACTTACCTTGAGCTGCTTAAACCCAACATGATCAACCGCACTCATGTTGGTCTATTCACCCAGATTTGGAGTCAGTTGACCGGCATGAACGTGATGATGTATTATATCACGTGAGTTCACCAACCCCCATACTACTCTTTTGAAGTTGATCGTGGTTTGGCTGATTAGCTTATCTTTCTAGATACGTCTTTGGAATGGCTGGTCTCACAGGGGACACCCTGATGATTTCGAGCAGTATCCAATACGTCATCAACGTCGTAATGACCATTCCCGCGCTCCTGTGGGTTGACCGCTGGGGTCGCCGCCCAACCCTTTTAGTCGGTGCCCTCTTTATGATGATCTGGCTCTTTACCAACGCTGGCCTTCTTGCATCTTACGGGCATGCTGCGCCGGCAGACAGAGCTGTCGAAGCTCAATCCTGGGAGATCAGCGGACCCGCAAGTAAGGCTGTCATCGCATGCTCTTATCTTTTTGTTGCCTCATTCGCTCCAACCTGGGGTCCTGTTTCCTGGATTTATCCACCAGAGTTATTCCCTCTGCGCGTTCGTGGAAAGGCTGTTGCCCTTTCCACTTCCGCTAACTGGGCTTTCAAATTTGCCCTCGGCTACTTCGTCCCTCCCGCCTTTGTCAATATCCAGTGGAAAACCTACATTCTTTTCGCCGTTTTTTGCGCCGCCATGTTCGTCCACGTCTTTTTCATGTTCCCTGAAACGGCTGGAAAGACTCTTGAGGAAGTTGAATTGATCTTCACCGACCCCAATGGCATCAAGTATATCGGAACACCCGCCTGGAAAACACGGGTTGACTTCCGCCGTGCAGCTCTTCTTGAGCAGACCGGTGTCAAAGACGAAGAGAAGCTTGCAACCAACTATCAGGAGGATACCAAGGAAGCAGCTGCCTAGATTCAATGGGATATATACTACCGGGGCAATCGGCTCAATAAACTGGGGCGCAGCTCACTAATCTCTTTCATTGTCTCCTCGTTTGATGATCTATGTATTATTCCCCACATGTGCGCTATTACAATATTTGTGTGTGATTTGTGTGTGTGTGTTGTGGAACATCCTGCCTGTATCCGCCAGATGCTTAGTAGAAATACTTCGAAAGGAAAACAGTAGTAATGATTAACCCGCGGAAAACAGAAGAATAGTGCAATACAATGCAAATTTCACACTCCCATATCGACCTTATCTGCTTCGTTTCTTTCACTGGTTTTGATTGACTCATTTCCTGCTTCTTGATGTTTAGTATTCTTTATATTACTGCATAACTCCGTTTTCTTCTTTTTTGTACCCAAAGCCACCCACCCGTACATACGAAGGGCTTGTTATGTTGGCGATGTAGTTTATCTAATACTACAAAAAATAAGTACTGATATACTATATTATCAGATGATTTCAGCATTACCACCAAAAAAAATTGCACACGCGTCTATAATTCAAAGGGAGTTATTAAATGCATACAATTCTCACAGCGCAAAAAGGATTTCCCGATCATCGAATAAATAAATACAGAACCATTCGTGAAAACTACCCCAAAGGCATTTGTTGACTTTGACATGAAGATAGTACAGAGTATATAGTACTAGTACTACTTTGCACTCATCATCATTTGCAGTATCGTGAGAATTGGCTTGGGGGAATTACCTAGGTGGTTAGGCAAGCAGCCTAGAAGTCCACTGATAGAAAAATCTCCTTCTGTAGCAGCATTATTAAGAAAGCCCGTGGCCGCGTCTGGTGAAAATATCTCGCCGCGCGTATTTTAAAATGGGTCAAACAGTCAACTTATCAACAGTAATACTAATTAGTACTATAGTATCTACTACAGAGTTCACAGCCATACAATTGCCATTTTCAATACTACCCAAAGCCCATTTGAATTGGCAAGCAAGGTTTCCGTGTTTTCTCCATGGGTTTTACACTTAAGTTCAAGTCTGACCTGGGTAATTATTTTCAAGTATTTTCTTGGATAAGCAGTCTTTGTCTGACTTAATTATTTTAGAGCTATTTGTATCAAAAAGCGACCAGGGCTGTTGCGCGCTAGGTACTCCATACTTAAAGCCGAAATCAAGCGCGAATAACTAGTAGTTACTCTGTTGCTCCAGGCTCAGCTAAGATTGGTCTCACATCTCACACTTTATCATCAGCATTCTCGATTCTGTGATAGGCCGTGTGCGAAATTGCCATGCCATGAGATTTCCAGCTACCCAATCTCCGCGAGGAATCGACTGTAATATATGTGCGAGCCAACTAAGTTGCCAACTCATTCTATATCATGGTAAAGGTGCCTGGTCATGATATTCTTGCACTGAGATCCAGCCTGCAGCAATGGAAAAAAAAGAAAAAAAAAAGAAAAAAAAAGAAAAAGGGAAATATCCAGACCACACAGGGAACGAGAGAGAAGTAACAAGTTTTATCAGCTCCGCCCCTGCATGGCCACGGCTTTGACGCTATGGTGCTATGATGACCCTGGAATGCCGCATTTGTAACCAACTCTGCTTCTCAGGTACCAACATACCACTCGATGGTAGGCATCGCGTGGGTACGTTTCTGCATATATTAACATATAAACCCCATAACACCTGGCACATTTTCATTCCAAGGTTCATTTGAGACTCCAAAAATCATATAATAGGGAGTGCTGTGGAAAAAACATCCAATCGTCCTCCATCTAACTTCAACTGATGCGAATACCTCAAAGCAACAAATATACCGCACTGCCATAGGCAACAGATAGTAAATTCAGATATCATCTTTTTGTCTAAGCGATGAAGTCGTTTTTATTGCTTTTCTTGTCCTTAGCCGCTCTCAACAATGCCGTCGCGATACCTACAAGGTATGAAAAGTGCTAAAACCACCCCTCAATTCCGATCGCAAACCTACACCCCTCTGATGAGAAAAAACAAACCAATAAAAACTCTGATATGCTTTGCTCACTCTTAAAACTGCCAGCGACATCGAGTGGACCACCCAAGTAGACGCCCGATACGCCTGCGCGAGGGATTCCGATTGCGTTGTGGTAAACCACGGCAACTGCTGTGGCGCCTCCATCACCTGCGCCCTTGCCCATGCCAAATTCACCGACGATGAAATATGCCCAGCTGGCCATGACACAGCTGGTATATGTGGTTTTGAAACTATTGAAGTCTGTGTGTGTCAACAAGGTGTTTGCTATGGGTTTCAGGGTGGAAAAGTGTCATCGTCGCCGAAGGAGTGGCAGAAAAAGGCGAGCGGAAGACGTGCATAGGTCATATTTATTGTTCGAATCATATGTATTCCGAAACAGAGACATGGAGGACGGATATTGTACTCTTTAAATTTGGTGATATAAATGAAATATTTCGGTTTGTGATACAACAAAGCTCGGGAAAGGCGAAACCTAATGGTGACGAAGATATCAATATCTTAAATACTGGGCAATTCCATGGTGAGATGTCAATGGGATACACAGGAAACTTACATCATTTACCGTTTATTCTACCATTTCTTCCGTCCGCCTGTATCAGAGGTTCCTTAGGCTAAAATTTGAATTTTGCTAGACACCAGTCAAGACGCTTTGGCTGATGCTAGGTTCAGCCTTCAGACCGCTTCGGAGTTATCAGGCTTCCTGAAGTTGATTCGTCCCCACCAGAGAAAATCACTCATCCTGTTAAGTGAACAGATTATACATGTTGGAAAACTTAAGGAGCATATAAGGAAATGACGCCTTATCATGGGGCGTACTGTATAAACATTATACCGTACAAACCAAACTCCGGTAAAACCAGCCGTCCTACCCAAATCGCAATCAAATCCTGAAACCAGGAGAGAATGGTGTAATATCTCTTAACGTATTCGAGCTTCCAGCAGCTCCCACCCCACCCCTTCCATCTGGCTAACCCACAAAAATACCCTTCCTCTGCATTCCCCCTCACCACCTCATTGTCCCAACTCCCCACTCCCAAAACAATGCCAGTCCCGTCACCAACGCCCCGCCCCCCTCCCACAGTGCTGCCGTCCTCCAACCTCTGCCCTCCACGCTTACTCGAGCTTGGTTCCAAAAGACGCTTGCCGTCAAAAATCTCATGGGGACCGTAAGTGCATAGAAGGATTTGTTGCGCTGGTAGGCTGCTAGAGTATAGTAGATGCCCATGGCGATGGCAGCGAGAGAGGTAGCGTTTATAGCGGGCAAGGCAGTTGCTGGGAGACCAAGAGATATGAGCACCGCGCTGGGATGTAGGAGGGTATGAATGCCATGAAGGAGGGCAGAGAGGCCAAAGATAAATATTGTGAGAGAAGAAAGAGCGTGCGGGCGGAGCATTGTGAGTTGCGAACATAGTTTTGGAAGGGTTCGAAGGTTTTTGCGGGGAAGATTCATTCAGTTTGGTTTCAAGTTGGTATGTGGGGAAAACATTAGTACTTTCCCTAAAGCTACTACTTGGTAGTACTATAACTTTAAGTTTGCTCTACGCATTGCAATCAGAACGGAAGAGATGTGATATGGATATGTGCTCAATAACTGTAACTGCGTTCCTCCATTTCCCTCTTTCCCACATAGTTGCCGTTTCCAAATTCCGTGGTATACTGACAAGCTGAAGAGTTAAAGCTTGGAAGTTTATGTAGGTACCTAGGTAGGGTTGTCAGGGTCACGTGGATCCAAATGAGAGTCTGGAAATAGCACTATATAAAGCCAGGCTGGGTTGGATTTCCATCCCATTGCTGGTAATGCCGACTTGCTGTATAATGTCGTGTCGTAGTATTTGCCATCCAAAGGCCAACCCTGCTAATGCCCATACGAACATTGTACCATCCATAACATGCTAATGGATGAAAATAGCACAGAAACTTGATGGATGTCCCATGTCTGCTTGTTCGTAGAAAATTCGCTCCCGCTAGAGTGAACTCCGTAGCAGTTCGATAGGTGGCCAGAACACCAATCTTCGACTTATTGAAGCAGCATAGCTCTTGATATCTTCCGGACTCGTGCTGAGGATTGATTGATATCAGGTAGATCGTAAATGCAAGACTACAATGTCTATTTGCAAGGGTAGTCGTGGCACATTTGCATTTTGGTGTATCTCTTCTGAGCTAGGAATGTGTCCCATGTGTACCACCTTCATTATTGGGTCAATATTTTTCAATATGCTCGCGAACAGATATGAGCTTGGCGGGACAAAGAATGCAAGAAGGTTGACTCAACTGCAGAAGACTTGAATGGCCAGTGAAGAAAAGAAAAGACCAAATCTTTCTTGGTTCGGTGGAGCCGGTAATTCAACTGGATGGTGGTATTAACTGGCGTGATTGTGCGTCTGTGGGGCGAGGTACACTTGTTTGCCAATTATGCCCTCATATCAATGTTTTCTAACATTGGCTTAGCATAGTGTTTCTTCCTAGCCTCGTGTCTGGAAAGTGATATGCCAAGACATGAACCTTTGTACGGAGTATCCTGATTCGCCAAGGTCCCTGTGCCAGTGATGGCCTTGAATTCAGGATCATCTTCCGCTCGGGGCTCTCCTTGTGCAAGCTCAGAAGATAAAAGGGAGAATATGGATACTTATTGCTAGCAAGTTTACCTGATGAGTTCTCACGATTATTGGGCTAGCAACTGGTCCCCGAGTGGAGACGATATTAAAAAGTAGGGTACTTTCGCAAGATATCACTCCCATCTCATTTTCCATTTCAATTTTTTTCAGTAAATTTTGGGCTTAGATATCGTGCCGATTGCTTCATATCAACTTACACACCGGATTTTCGGCACCATAATTATTGCACCTTTCATAGATCTTGTCCACCATCGCGGGTTCATTCTTATATCCATGTCGGGTGCGGCAGACTTCTCACTCTTCTTGGAATCATCAACCTTGGCATGGCTGGAAACACCACTGAAGAAAAAATATTATGCGGATTGGTTGCAGGATTTGCTGGGGTGGTTTATTGCACGATGGTGGACCCTTTTCGAGGCTACAATATGGAGGAGTCGGGAGGAGGAGTCGGGATGAGGAGGCATCCGATATTGGGGTGGAAGCACGATCCAAATCATGCACCCTCTGAGCCTCGAAACAGAGTTGAATCTGACAGCATTCGATAGTCATTTGAAGGGATATATTCGGGGATGGTTCTGTTTGTTTTTAGTAACGGAGCAATTTGATATGTACCGCTTCTAGCTGCGCTCATAGAGCTCCAACCATTGATGAGGCTTGATATATATTCATGGCAAATCGAAAAGTACTACTTCATTATCGGGAGGACGGAGTGTGAGCAAGGTTCAGCAAACGGCTCAACCCTCCATCCGTCCGCATACTCAAATTTGATGAGATAGATACGATTCCCAAATAAAATCACGGCTTGGTATATGCTTGCCACGTAGGAAACCTTTTGGAAAGCAAAGTTTTGAGGTCGCAATAAGCGCCAACAGGGAAGATGATTGCCAAGCCCCCACATGGTTGACTCAGCAGCCACCGCGCTCCTCTGAGACTAGCGCGATCTTCATCAAAAAGTTAATCTTATCAATCGGATCTTGGAACATCGTCCTTAAAATTTAGATACGCCCAGATGAAAATAAAACTTCTCGATAAAACTTTCATCTCGTTGGTGGCTTATGAGTAAAAAGCCAAAAATCTATAGAAATCATGGTATAAAACTCCTTTATTTACCTGACACATTCATTTCAATATAAAATAACGCTTACGCCTTCCAGCTCTTTTGCCTCCATAGCCAATTTTCGAAATTCGCTCCGCTTAGATCTTTCGGTATCGCCTTGACAGATTGTTCCCAAGACTTAGTTGCCTCAAACAATCCATGGCTAGACGGATTATCCGCTATTGCTTTTAGCCGCATCGTCTCCGGGCTATCTTCACCCTCCAATACGACTCGTCCGTTATATGCTCTCTGCGCAAACACCCTTGCTCTCGCCTGGTCACTATGTGCAATGCAAATTTGTAGCGCATCATTGTAGACTCTTGCAATTCTTGAGCCAGTTATGCCTTCATCAGTGAGCATACGGAAAAGGGTATATGCATCTTGAAGGCAATCAGCCGGATTGGACATCATCCGTCGCCCATCTCCCAGCACATTATCAAGCCTGGCAATTTCCTCCAATCGACGGTCTCTCCTCCTAGACTCTTCTGCAGGAACCGCGCAGACCTCACAATCGCATCTAAAGCCAAATCCTTCTTCAAAGCATTCCTGCCGCCTGTCGAATAATTCCGTGCCGTCTACGTAGGCAATGGTAATTTCTTCGCCCTCTTCGATATCTTTAAATGCGTGGATCGTAAGTTTTTCTAGGTTACGATTCCATGTGTTTTGAGAATTCGGTTTGCATGAGTGGTTAATCCGAGCTGCGTGAGGGAAAATGGCACCCTCTGCGCCTCGAGCGCCAAAGGGCATTGCATTCGTTTTGATAGTTCCGATCACAGGGCTACAGCTGCCCTTATGTGCATTGTGAAGTGAAAAAAACATGTGCTGTTGCTCTTTGCTCAGGCTTTTCAGGTCTTTGAGAAAACTTTTTTCGACTGACTGCAAATTCGTCGCCATGCTGGGAACGGTGAAAAGAGGTTCCTCGAGGAGTATCCGTGTGCCTCGTGGAATTTTTGATGTTGCGAAACAACCTAATCCTCTGCCAGGTATGGCTTTTATGGTATATAATTCATTATTACTAACAGGCAAATCGTCGCCTGTTGCGTGGATCGTTCCCACGGAATTTTGCTTTTTGGATTTCGTCCCCCCAGTCACCGTCTGCTGCTTCTCGTAGGAAAAGTTTTCGTTGAAACCCATCTTCACGTTGCCCCGTGTTTGGAGAATAGAAATGTAATATCTGTGAGGTAATGCTTGTTTGGCTCCACTAGTTTCCCCTTTTTCTTCAGTGGATGTAAAATAAAGGACTTATGTGGTGTAAGGGTGGCCGCGAAAATATGGCGTGTTTGACATTGAGAAGATCAATTTTTTGGCCGGATTATTAGCGGGAGAAAACAAAAGAACTTCTTAAATAAATAAATAGCACAGACAGGAAAAGACAGGATAAGAAGAATTTTATATCTGAAGGGGTGAGATTAAAAATTGTTGACCCGCATATCCGCCCTGAACATCTTGCTTCTATATTGTTCTTGGCATTGACGTAAAATCGTTTCTGGTGCTCAAACTGAGCTGACTTCAGGAGGTTAGCAACAATTCGGTGGCGACCATTTTTACCTATTCTTATATCCAGTTACCGCTATGGTCATTGCCACAATGTGTTTTGGTAACTTCTGTAACAGAGAGAACTGGTGGTGGGATATACATAGGTCGGACATTGTCGTCGAGATTCGGCAAAAGCCAATTTCCACCGAAGTTCGTGCATGATGTCACCCATGCAATATTTAACTATCTGGCGATGTTGTTCTCGTTTGGTTCTGATTACCAACAAAATCTGAGTAACGAACAATCCGCTCGCCTGTCCTTCCTTCCCATGCTCAAGAAGGTGGCATGATAGGGCTGAGAGGTAAACAGAGTTTCCGAATCGATTTGGATTAAAACAGCCCTTGGGTTCCAACCTTCTAAGTTTTCTATGATATCATGTGATTTAAACGGATTGACTGGAACGGTAAGCTTCCGTGGCCAACCAGGTTACACTGACTCCAAAAAGCGAGAGAAAAGAAGATTCGAGCCAATGGAAGGCCGGAAACCTGTACAGTTGCTTGATGATGTCTTCCTGTGCAGTAGTGGCAATGAACGACAACCCCGAATTTCGGGCACCAGTTAGTTTATCAAGTTGTTGGTTTAATTGGGTTTTTAAGGATTCGGAGAGCGCGTTTAAATCCCTGTCAGTCTCTGAGAATACACACAATTTCGCGCCATTTTCTTCAAAATGGGTAGGTCTCTCACATAACCCTGAATGAACCTCGTATTATCCTTTCCTGGTCTAAACTATCTGGTCAAATCGCCAGAGAAAGAGTGAATTCCGCACTATATAGAAAAGTCGAATCCATGGAGGTTGATTCTAACCCTTTTGTCCCATCGCGATAGCGCAAGATATATGATTGGTTATGGTTTTATTGACATGTCCATCAGTAATTTTCCTATGCTGGTAACCTGTTCGGATATCTCGCAAGCACGAGTTAATATATCATGACGGCTCTTGTCCATAAGATCGGGTGGTGTGTCTTCTACTGGAATATCGCCACATTGGTAGTCACTGTCGTTCATGAACCATCCCGTTTCAGTCCTATTGCTATCATTGTTTAGCCCATCTCCACGCCCACCTCCCACCCAGCCTCTTTGCTCCTCTTCCCCCCTGGCACTTGTGGTGTGGGACTCATGCGCTCCTAAAACTGTCTGCAACTGCACGCAAAGTTGACGTGCCATGGTGTGGAAAAGGAACATTTTCATGGCGACTGCAGATTCTATTGGAGGTTTGTAAGACCCGATTCTGAGTTCTGGTAACTGTGTAGCTTGATCTTCTGGGGTCATCGGCGTGGCAAGGTGTTTGATACAGGACTCTATATGGGTAAAGAGGCACTGGTATATGTCCATTACACGATCATAGCAGGACAATATCAGTAGAAAGGTAGCTCGATCAGGAGCGCGTTTATCTAGAGTGCTGGGCGTTGTTGAGTTCGAGTGGCCGTGCGGTTGATCCTGGTCGTTGATCTTGGAGTTTAAAAATGATGAAGAGGCTGACGCAGTCCTCTCTGCTGGTTGTTTTTCGGATGGTAGGATGTTGTATGAATATATGTCATTTATAACATCTATCAAGTTTTGGATGAGACAAAACATGTCGTCAATCTCAAAAGCTCGGTTGGGCAGAGAGGCTCTTATATCGCAAAGCTTAGCGGACACAGGGGGCAATTTTGCGGCGTGCTCAAACAGCTTAGCATTCAAATCTGTTAGCATTCGGACATGCTGCACGGTCATATTTGTTCGACCTTCCGGATTGCCAGGTGTGTCTCGGCCACCGTCTGTCAAGGTTTGGTCAATAGCACAAAGGGTGGGCATCAACGTCAGGTTTTGGGGTGGCATCATGGATTCAAGAAAACTGCTGTCGAGATTTGGCAGTGAAAATTCATCACACTCTTCAGCTGATATTTCTTGAGGCAGCTGGTGCATTTCATGCCATTCGCTGAATGCAAGATCGAAAGGTGCCGAGTTCGTATCACCAGGCCCTAGCAATATGATATTAGCTTCTTCTAACATGAGACTGCTACATGCTCATCTAGCTAGAGAGTAGAATACACAGAGAAATAAACAATTGAGTCATTACTTGTCCGGTCTAAGACTGTACTGTCTTTAACAGCTGCGCTGCCAGAAGCGGCTTCAACTTGATAACTTGAGACCCCACGACCGTCTTCTTCTTCACCCTCACCCTCGCCCTCATTTCTAGCTCTTTGCTTCCTTGGGCGACGGCGGGGTGGTCGAAGAACTCTCCGTCGTTGCCGTACACTGTAAATACACGAGATATCAGTTCGAGCGCATCTTAAACAGCTATCCTCGCCTTGCTGCCTCTCGCATCGAAGTTTTCGCGCATGGCACCTGTCACAGGCAGCCCGAATCCGACGGTTGCCATCACGACCCATATTGGAACAATACAGAGAGGTACTTTGCCTTCATCCGGTTTAATATAGGGAAGGTTCGGGAATGTTTGGCTTGGTCGCGTCACGCGACTATTTTGGTCAATATGTTCATCTCAACAGTACTCCGTACTCCGTCCGTAGTAGCTCTGGGATGCCTAGATTTGTAAATAGCTAGCGCCTGGAAGATCCCTCCCATTTAGTTTAAATCCTTAGTCCCATTCCTTGGCTCCTTGGAGGCGTCATTTTCGGGTTTACTTGAGCTACCGAAAGAACTTGGAGACGCTTTTACTCTGTAGTATATAAGTCGTATTGGCTCCCTGCAACTGAGGGAGCATCAGGAAAATGCCATTCTGTCTACCAGAGTGTGCTGAGAAAAGCTATGGGTTCCATTGAACCGTGTTCAGGGAACTTCAGCACAAGAAAAAAAATCAATCACCCAGGGGTTTAGAGTTAACTATCGTTAATCTTGGGTCAGAATGACCCTACGCATGAGTAGTAGTATGAATGCTTATACATGTACCGTACTGCATCTGTGTATTCGCGCAGAAATATGCATCAACCTGCAGGAATCAGAGTTGGCGGGTTTAAAAGGAGAAACGAATCATGGGAAGGCAGGGTCATTGTTCTTATTCGTTTTAAAACGTCCTGGACCTTAATCCTTAGACACATCCAAGACTTAAAGCTCACTTGACAGTCTATTAAACAATGCATTTTGAAGTCTCCTGATGGTTAAATCACGCCAAGCCGGGGTTAGATGTTCCCCAGATGTTCCCCGCAACCACCACCATCAGATCAGACGATACGATAAACTGCAATGGTGGGGTTCAGCATATGATATGCCTAGGTATACCGCTCAGAAGGTTTTATTTAATTTAGGGCCTCCTCCTTCGTCATTTCGGGGTTGAGTTTTTTGATACTAAAACCCGCTCGTTTCGTCCACACCTCTCCCTCTTCTCTGGTGCGGAGTCAGAAAGTAGTACTAGCTGGGCATAGGCTGAATTCGACAAAAGGTAAACTGAACCAGAGTACTACTTACTACTAGTAGACATCAATCGAGCATAACAAGGAAAAAGAAGAGGAGGAGGAGGAGGAGGAGGAAAAAGAATAAAAGAGGAGAGGCAGAGCAATTTGCATGGCAATTCATCCAAATGGCTTTTCCATTTTTCAAATACCTATACCTTCTCCATTCCCTTCTCTTTGTGTTTTCTCGCCTGGTAACTGGGGCAGATAATAGGATGATGCTCCACCACGCCGGGTCCGGCAACGGACAAAAACCTATCATCATGGACGGTGATGGTGATAATGTCATGGCAAACCCAAATGGAACACGTGGTATGTCATAACGATTCAGTCGATTTTATATAGTTCCACAGAACGAGCAATTGCCCCCATTAATTCAACTTTTTATAGGTCTACTGCCTTTCGTCTTCGAGCCGCTCCCGTTGGGTGCAATCAAGCCGTTAGGTTGGTTAAATGATCAGTTGATGCTGATGGCTAACGGACTTGCCGGACACGAGTTTGAATTCTACCAAATTGTCCGTAATAATCCGTGGCTGGGTGGAACCCACGACTACAGCAATCTCAACGAGGCTATGCCTTACTGGTTCAATGGACTGGTTCCGCTCGCCTATCATACTCAGGATAAAAGACTGCTCAAGCAAGCTCGGACAGCCGCAGACTACATTCTCACCCACCAACAGCCGGATGGCTGGTTGGGGCCCGAAACTACAGTACGCCGAAGAAACTTTTGGGCCAGGTATCCTATTTTCTTGGGCCTGGCGCAGATGGTAGAAGCCGAGGCTGGCACTCCTGATGCTAAGAGGATTTTGAATGCGATGCATAAATTCGTTGACTTGATGCATTCGATGCTATCTAACAATCTCCAGGGCTTGGTTTGGCATGAAGGTGATGATTTCAACGAGCAGTGGGGACGATCCCGGGCGGCAGATATGATACTAGCCCTGCAGTGGCTTTATGAGAATGATCCTCGGGATCATGGCGCCAAGTTGTTTGAGTGTATGGGATTTTTCAAGAAGGGAGGCCACGACTGGTCTTGGTGGTTTTCTGAGGAAAACTATATTAAGGTGGATCTTGATACAGTGCCGAGAGAACACACTGACAAGCTTTACCATTTCGTGCATGGTGTTAATGCTGGACAAGGCTTAAAGGCTGGTGCGGTTATCAGGAGGTTTACACACGATGACAGCCTGCTAGAGTCTTCTCGAAGAGGTGTTAATTGGACGTTCAAATATCATGGTGGCCCGTCTGGCGGGATCATTGCCGATGAACGGCTGGTCGGTCTGAGCCCTGTGCGAGGCACAGAGTTATGCTCGGTTGTTGAGACAATGTATTCGCTCAGTTACCTCTACCAATCGATTGGGGATCGAGACTTTGCAGATAGATGCGAATTAGCAGCTTTCAATGCGCTTCCTGTTATGGTGACCCCGGATTGGTGGGCTCATCAATATATCGCTCAAATCAACCAGCCAGTCTCCCACGAAGTCAAGAATTCGCCGTGGTTTAATGTTGGATCCCGAGCGCAGACCTTTGGCCTGGAGCCAAATTATCCCTGCTGCACTGTTAACCACCATCAAGGCTATCCCAAATTTGTGTCCACCATGTTCGTGCGCAACGGTGCTAATGGCATCGCGCATGCGTTGCTTGGGCCAGCCCAGGTAGAAACCACAACAAATTCAGGGACCAAAGTTAGTATTAAATGCGATACCAACTATCCGTTCGGAAATATATTGTACTACACAATCACTGCAGGAGGACCTTTCACCTTTTCCTTCCGGGTGCCTTTGTGGGCTAACAACGCCGAGTCCTACACGTCCACTGATGGCGCTGCGAGCTCTCCCTTAAAGCCAAACCCAGCGAATGGAATGCACGATGTCGATATAAATTCCGGAAAGCATGTGGTCATCGTCTCGTTCGCCGCTGCAATCCGCGTGGAGCCTCGCGCCAACGACACTGTCGCAATTCACCACGGAGCCCTACTCTATTCCCTTCCCATCGACGCAAATATAAATAGCGCCAAGTCCAACTACCCCGGAGCGCCCGACAGCGTACAAGAGTACACGATGAAACCGAAGTCGAAATGGGGGCTGGCGATTGATCCATCGACGCTGCGGTTTAACGGTCTGCCTGTCAGCGGCGCTACCACCAGCGGTACCATCCCCAACGTCAGTCAGCTACCGAATCCGCTCTGGGCGGAAAAGAAAACACCGACTTCGATTACTGCGACGGTGTGTGAGATTAAATGGGAATTGACGGAACCGAAAGAGAGAGGGTACGCTCCGGATCCGCCGTTAGTAGGGCAGCGGGAGTGTATTGGGGAACCATATGAAGTCAAATTAGTGCCATATGGGGGCGCGAGGTTGCACATGGCTGAACTTCCAACAGTTAAGTTGGTGTAAGATCCAAGGGGGATTTGAAGCGTCGCCGTTTTCGTTTTCGTTTTCGTTTTCTTTTTCGCTTTGGCCTTCTAGTTTTGCTTTCCTTTTTGTCTTTTTTTCTCCCCTCTACTCTGTATGTTTGTATCTAATAGCAGTGTCTTTTTCCTTTTCTTTTCTTTTTAACCTCATACGTCTTTCAATGTATACTCCGTAGAAACATCAATTGCCTAACCTAACTTTAGTTAAATAGCTATTACTGGCATGTATGTATGGATGGTATCTTGTCGGGTTCACTTCCTCCGTGTTCTGATCTCAGCATGTTCCAGAGTTATGTGGCTGCGTGGGGGCTGACAGGTTGACAGGCGCGCTGAGGCAGCTGGCAGCTGGTTCTTCAGCCCGGAACAAGGAACAACCTCGTCTCCGACCAGCCCCTGAACCGCAAAAGATTTAACTTTTTAAATCCTTCAAAAAATGTTCTTTTGACTTGGTGGGAAGATACAAAGCATTGCTCGCTCTGCAGAAGAAAGTTATATAGAGGGAGAAAAACGGCACAGACAGCGATATCCATTTCACACTCTACACAGTATCTAATTCCCTCCTGCTAGTCCTACCCCGTTAATCCAATTCAGCCTCCGTCTCCCGCTGTGCTGCGAATTCCCTGCATGTAGAAGACGGTACCTCCGCGCCGTGTGGGGGAAGGATTGACTTCGGAAAACACACAAAAACACACAGTCCCTGGGAGTGACAAGGAAAGGATAAGGAAAGGAAAAGAAAAGAAAAGAAAAAGCAAAAAAAAAAAACAAAAAAAACAAGCCAAGAACTCCCCAAAGACAACTCGTAACTGGCGAGCAGTGACGGGCAAACCTTCTCGCAAACTCCCCCCGGCAACAAAAGGAAGGGACAGACAGACCGCCGACACACTTCAGCTGGCCAGCTTTCGACAATTTCTCTCCTCTCCCGTCTCAACTTGTTTTCTTGTTTTCTTCTTTTCTTGTTTCTTCTTTTCTTCTTCTCCCGTCTTTCTCTATTTTGTTCTGGATTATTACGTAGGTCTCTATGCCGCGACCACGGAAGTCCAGTAATCTGGGTGCAGACATCAGAGGAGATACCGGAGCTCCCGCTATGTCCAGCATAAATTCCGGCGCTTCCAATTCAGACTCCCCTGAGCCGCCTTCGGTATGTACACTGCAAACCAGTAGCTCCCTTGATGCTATTTTTCCTTCTCGTCTTTTGGTTCAAAATCAAAACAGGACCCCTAACTATATCTGCTGACGTTCCTTACGTTTTTCAAAATCTGATGTAGGCACGTCATCAGCGTGGAGCGCCTGAGAAGGGCGGAAAATCACACTCCAAGCGGCGCCGGGCGCGGTCACTCTTCCGACGATGGAAGGACATCTGCCTCAAACACACCTGGCTGACACCGCTCATCCTGATCCTCATTGTCCTCGCCATTTACCTAGTGAACCCAACTGAATCCAACCCTGTCCACAGTGCTATCTTCCTTTCGTACCCAAACCCCCCTGAAACACCTGATGGCCCTATCATGTACGGGAAGGGTAAAAAGGATCTCGCCTTCGTTGGGTTCTACACGATCGTTCTATCATTCACCCGCGAATTCATCATGCAGCGCATAATCCGACCTTGGGGCGTGTACTGCGGCATCAAGGGCAAGGGAAAGATGGCTCGGTTTATGGAACAGGTGTACACGGCGATCTATTTTGCATTCTTTGCGCCATTCGGGCTCTACGTCATGAGCAAGACGGATATCTGGTACTTTAACACGACGGCCATGTTTGAAGGGTTCCCGCATAAGACGCACACGGCGGATTTCAAGGCCTATTACTTGCTCGAGGCTAGTTATTGGGCGCAACAGGCGATCGTGTTGCTGCTGTTGTTGGAGAAACCTAGGAAGGATTTCAAGGAACTAGTCGCGCATCATATTATTACCCTGTCTCTTATTGGGCTCAGTTACCGTTTCCATTTCACATACATCGGCCTCGCAGTGTATATTACTCATGACGTGTCTGACTTCTTCCTTGCAGTATGTTTTTGTTCCCTAGTGCTCTCCTCGGTGGATTGCGGTGGCATTTTGTTCTAATCTTTGAAAATTCTGACAGACCTCCAAAACCCTCAATTACCTGGACTCCGCCATCATGGGTCCGTACTTCCTTACGTTCATCTGTATCTGGATTTACATGCGCCATTATCTCAACCTCTCCATCCTCTGGGCCGTTCTAACCGAATTCGAAACTGTCGGCCCCTTCGAACTCAATTGGGAAACTCAACAATATAAATGCCGCCTCAGTCAAATTATTACTTTCGGCTTCCTGAGCGCACTACAAGCCATCAATATACTCTGGCTGTTCCTGATCCTCCGCATCGCGAAGAACTACGTCCTGAGTGATGTGAAAAAGGATGAGCGGAGTGACGATGAGGATGAGCTTGAACAGGAAGAGCAGCACTCCACCGCTTCCCTACTTGCTCAAAGTGGTGATGTCACTGGAGCCCTTACCTCTGCTACATCGAATAACAATGGCACTGCTGAGCCAGCACGTATCACGAGAAGGACGGTTAATGAGATGGAAAATGATAATACCAGATCTTCTAAGGCTGTGGCTAATGGAGGAGCATCCGGTTATGATCAATCTAAACACCAACGGTAGGTGGGGTTGTGAGTGGGTGGGGCAGTTGTTTTTTTTTTTTTTTCCTCTCTAGGTCGTTGAGGAAGAAAAAATGATTGGAGGGGAAGCTCTTCCTCCTCCTCTTTTCCTTGTCAACTTCAGAGCGAATCAACCGAAAGTTGAGCGCTCCTGAATTCTCGCTCTTCTTTTTTATTTTCCCGAGGAGATACTGTTGAAACGCAAAATTCAATTTGAAAGTGATGTCCTGATTAATCATGCATTCCCCGCAAGTGGTCTGTTTTGTGCAGGATACAAGGATACAAGGATACCCCTTGCTAACAAATTTTTCACCTTTTTATACTTTTTTTTATTTTTATTATTTTATATCCTTTGCATCGGCCTGGTGGAGGTGGGACTTCTTCTTTTCTCTTCTCTTCTTTGTTTTTACCATACGTACATATTTAATGTCTTTTTAATTATTGTTTGTTGTTGTCGAGCTTGGGGAAATTGAAGTGGTGTTGATTGAGGGGACTGTTGGTCAGGGGTTGGCAGTTTGAGCCTGCGTTTTGGGGTGTCTGGCATCATTAATATTAAAGAATCTTTCTCCTCGTCCTCGCTCCCTGCAGTGACGATTTCTGTCAGCTTAGCGTCTTTACTTCCCTTTTCTTCTTTCTTCTCTCTTTGCGGGTTGCATGAACGGATGGCTGGTTGGATGGATGGATGGATGAGTTGATGGATGAAGTTGATGTAACATGAATACTTAGTTAAGTTAGATTTTTTTTTTTTTCTATGGGATTTAATCATTGAATGCCCCGATCCCTATCCCTGATTTCTCTCATTTCTATTCTTTCTCGTGTGCATTTCCTCTGTTCGGAATTACAGGTATGCATGATTTTTTATCTTAATTTTTACCCATTTTTATAATCCTCCTCCCCGTCCTGCTTCTTCTTTAAAATCTACTTTCGGCTGCACATTTTAAGCCCAATGGTGGCTTCTCTTTCACAAAAAAAAAAAAAAAAAACGGGTTTCTTGCGGTGGCCGATATATGATCTCAACCGCTTTTTGGTTTCTTGAAAGCATCCCGCGTTCACAGCATTGAGGCACACATAATTCTGCGGTTACCACGATAATGTATAATTTAATTTGATCGTTAACATTTGTATATCCCTACATTTCACGAAAGAAGCAAATGAATATAATCTATAAAAAAAAATAAAAACCAGAGAGAAGCAACATAGAGAAGGAAAAAGGGCTGGAGAGGGGGCGGAGACATGTCCAAGGGGGGAAGCAGAACAATACCTTTATCCTCATAGGTATCTCTCCCTTCTTCTTCTTCTTCTTCTTCTTCTTTTTCATTACTTTACTTATTATGTACAGTACGTATAATATTTTAGTCGTACAAGAAAAAAAGAAAATTGCCCTCGCCCCTCCGTTCACACAGGCACATTCTCAACTCGTCTTCTACACCCTTTTCCTACATCCGCACTCCCCTGTCGCCACAAGCCCCCCCCCCCCCCCAAAAAAAAAAAAATAAAATAAAATAAAATTAAAAATAAAATAAAGAAGTCAACAACATATTTTTAATTCGCAAGGCCCGTCCCCTCCCGCATGAGCATTTTATCCTACCCCGTGTTCACGTTCCGTTTATTGTCAACCAAGCAGGCCGACGCCACAAGTTGGTCCTGGTCCCAACTTCTCTGTGCATCCTTCCCTTCCTTTTTGTGACTCTCCCATTTACAGTACTTTATTTCGCAGTTGAAACATCCTGAGCGCTGGCGTCAGGGGCCGGGGAGGGTTTGGCCTCGTTTTTGGGCTTTTTAGGTTGATTTTCGGTGGGGGATTCCGTTTCAGTAGCCTAGGGGACATGTTAAGTGGATTTCTTGCTTGTTTGCTTGCTCTAGTTGTGTATATACGTTTTGTGATAACCAGGGGAAGAAAAAAGGTTGTAACAGGTAATGGGATGGGTGGCAGTGGTACTGGGGTTTTTGCGGAGGGCTTGATTGGGTGGGACGGATAAGGCTTATACAAGTGCAAGGAAAAAGGGGAAGGGGAAATATAAAATATATGCACATATTCCCTTTTTTATGTATTTTATTTTACTTTTTTAAAAATGCTTTTAAGAGGTCCCAATCGACTGTAATACAGGCTCAACGCACCTCTTTTTTCTCAGACTCAATCTTCTCCGCAGAACCAGACGATGCAGATCCATCCTCGGCATCCTTCACAGACTCGGAAGCGGTGGATTTCTCTGAAGGTTCATCCGCCTCCTCCGCGGTACCGCGCACGGGTTGACCCGATTCCCTCTGCGAAGGGGCAGAACCTTGTTCTGGCTCAGTCTTGCTTTTTTCCTCTTCCTTTTCAGTTTCTCTTGCAGCTTGCTTCTCTGACACATGTGGCTCCTCCGGGTCCTTGTGGGTGGGGATGTGTACTTCGGCGTGGGCGGGTTTCTTGGGGCTTTCGGCAAGCAGGAAGCTCGCTGCTGGAACTGTGAATAAGATGGAGCCGATTATCCTATATCATAATAATAGTCCCGCGGGGGGCGCACGGGGTGGGTTGTTGTTAGCTATGTGTTTTTCCAGGAAAAAGTAGTGTGGTAGAATATAAAAATTGGGCGATTAGGAGTATGTCCAATTGAGTTTGTTTTGGAAAAAGGAGAAATTATTATTATTATTATTATTATTATTATTATTATT
>LGRN01000400.1:0-26206 GCA_001883825.1 Emergomyces pasteurianus Ep9510
CGCGAACCAAATGGGCTGGTTGGAACTGTGGAACAACAATTAGACAATCATTTCCGCCACTATGCATTATTTTCTGAAATAAAAATTAAAAAAAAAAAAAAAAAAAAAAAAAAAAAAAAAAAAATGAAAAAGGACTGAACCAACCATAACTTGCTCAGTTTCAGCAAAATAATTCACAGGGTTTCTGTTCAATACTAGCTTGCCGACTGGCGTGAAGGGGAATTCGTCTTCTGGGAGAATTTTGGTGGGATCCAGCAGATCGAAACCGAACTTGCCTTCGTCCGCCTCGTCGATCACTTGAAAGCCCAGCTACAAGTGAAAATTCGCAAAAGGTCAGTTCTTTGGCCGAACACGGGCTTTCAAATTTGCGCGTGAACACAATATCAAGATGGGGGAGAGAGAAAAACTATGACATAACGAAAAATTCTAAGATATAGCGTACCTCCCATTCAGGAAATCTCCCGGTTGCAATTGCGTCCCAAAGATCTTGCCTGTGAAAATCCGGATTCCTGCCCGAAACAACCTGTGCCTCTTCCCAGACCATGCTCGACCTTCCCTGGAGGGTCTTCAGCCGAAATTTGACAAAGAATGTGTTGCCCTCCTCAGTGATGAGGCGGAATGTATGAACACCCCACCCATCAACATGACGGAATGAGCGAGGAATGCCATGCCCGGACATGGCCCATAAAAGGGTATGCAGTGAGCTAGGTTGCTGGCTGAAGAAATCCCACGCCGAGTCATGATTTGTTGCAGCTTGGGGAATTTCATTGTCTGGCCGCGGTTTGACTGCGTGAATCAAATCGGGAAATTGGATAGCATCCTGAATAAAGAAGACCGGAATGTTGTTTCCAACAATATCTAATTCATTGAGAACGGTCAGATAAGATCTGGTTTTTATGCGCTGCGCTGCGCTGCGCCGCCCAGGTATGAGGTTGCGATTGTGCCAACTTGAGCTTACCAAAAATGCCTTCATCTGTGTAGAAACGCGTCGCGAAGCCGTGGACATCGCGAGCAGTGTCAGAACTCCCTCGGCTACCAGCCACCGTAGAAAATCGCACGAAGACCGGTGTCTCTTTGCCTGCAGCACTCAAAAACGAGGCCGCTGTGATGTTGGACCAGTTGTTGTAGGAGGTGAATACGCCATGGGCGCCAACTCCTCGTGCATGGACAGCGCGTTCGGGAACCTATATAATGTCGCATTAGCAGATGGAATTACACCCGGACCCGGAGATATATTCTCTCTATTAAAATACAAGCATTAAGGTACATGAGATATGAAAAGGAACACATACCCGTTCATGATCAAAATGTTGAATCTTTTGACGGAAGATAAAATCTTCAAGTAGAGTTGGGCCTCTGACCCCAGCCTTCAAGCTAAACTGATCCGACATGGGCCCGCCGACGTCCGTCGTCATGAAACTGTCCTTGTCATTGGAGTAGAATTGACTGAAAAATTGCTCAGTATGATCCCCCGGGGCATCTTGCCGGCGATCGAGAGGGCCAGCCTGATTCCCAGCATCTGCGCCTGCCATGTAGGGACAAGCAGCAGAACTAAGTCTCGCCGAAGCGAGTAGAATCCCGAGAGGCCACATTTTGGGCCCCCTAAGTGAAGCTGCCGTTTCAGTTGCAGTAAAGGTTGAGGAGAGTAGAATCAGTAGGGAGGGAACGAGAGCAGAAAGGAGAGAGAAGAAAGTAAGGAAAAAGAATAGTGAAGGAAATATCTCTCAATATCTATACTATCTACGGATGTAAATAGGTAGTATGTTTGTAGTATAATAGGCTACAGGGGCCGACTCACTATAAACGGCGGTCCGTGGAGGATCCAAAAGACAGAGAGGGGCCAGAAGTAGGGAGAGAGTTAGTGAGACAATATCGGGCCTCCGGGCCACTATATATAGCACAGCACATCACAGAGCCTGCATGTGTGCATTGATGAGCTGGCTGGGCGCAGTAAAAAGGAAGGGAAAAAAAGGAAAAAAAGGGAAAAATGGACCAAAAAAAACCGAGAAATGTAGTGGCTCAGGTACGTCATGCACGGAATGCCGAATTCTTAGGCATGGAGGTACCATGATGAGCTAAATGATAAACTTCTATGGAGTACAGTAATTCGTAAAATAATGAGGCACAAGAAGAGGACTATTTTTTTCGAAAGGGCAAAGTTTCCAGCCAAACCGGCCGCCCCATTCTCAGCACGCTTCTGCAAGGAACTGGAAACGTGGGCCACGGATGGACCGGCAAGGCCGAGAGAAGTGTGGCATATCGACCGTATTGCTATGAAGATACTCCGTAGTTGATAACGGGGGAGAAACGGAGGCGGTGTTCGGCTTGAGTAGCCTATATAGAAATTTAAAGATAGCACTCCGTAATGTAGTCTTAGAAAAGCGATGTGTAACTGGACTTCCCAAATCCATGTATATAGCACATACAGATACCACAGCGAGTTGGATCTCATGTGCTGCCACTAATGTACTGTACGGAGTAGTACATACATGTACCACCTCAGAGGGGGGAAGCTGTCCTTTTCGTGCTGCCACCTCCTGGATGGTTGATGAAGTGCAATCGCATGCATGTTCCCCTCTCGCTGCTTGAGGTCAGCCCCCTCCCTGTTTTCAGGCTTCCCATTTGCTGGATCCCTGGAATTTCCTCTGGGCACCCGTACGGACGTGCCTGTTGGCGGGGGCAGAAGCTTGGCTGCTTGGTTGGCTGGCTATCCTGATCACGTCATTGGTGAGAGCTTTTCGAGCTTGACTCATGATCAGGAAGAGCTTCCAAGAGCTCGAGTAGTGGTCGATCTGGATCCGCAACAAAGAAAAGGACGGTGGTCGCTTGGCGGAGTGCAGCTGCTTGTGCAGGCGACCGTCATTTCCGCTGGTGTTCGGAATGATCCATCGGATGCCTGAACCACAGTTTGGGCCAACAAAACTTAAAAAGAGAAAAGGCCTTCTTGGGGGCATGAATTCTATTGAAGTGGGTGGCAATCACCGCGTTTTTTCCCCTCAAGTATCGTGGTGGTGATAACCCAGACAGTAACTACTATTCTAATATTTGCATTCCAATAGACTAAATCGGAATCTGAAATATAAAAACTGTTGACGCGAATGAAGGCGAGGGTACTACGTACGAAACCTTAGAGTTCAGGGAATCTCAGGCGGCTTCAACACGTTTTTCCAACATCTTCAAGGCTCTCAACCATCTTGTGTGGGTTATATATAATCAGGATTTTTGAAGGAAAAACGCGCGAGAATTGAGAAATCTTTGATATGTGACCGACCCACACTATTGAAGATCGTGGGTAGTTTAGCCAGTAAGATTTGATCTTTTTGTCATAGCACCGCCAGCTCCGAATTTGCTCCGTAAACTGCCCGCAGCTTTTGCTGTGTTTCTGCTCAAGGGTCCAATCAAATAACTTTTTCAGTCAAATGCGGAGACATTTCCTGCGCAGGATGTAATGCATGCACACCCCTGCAGATTGCACCAGGAACAGTGCTTCTGATATGCAGCCCAGCCTGCAAAAATAGTTACTATACTGATAACTGCGTGCCTTCTGGCAGTTAACTTTGGAAGAATGTATGTACAGTACTACTCTGTGCGGACGACGGGGACAGCTGAAATAGATGAAGAGCATCTACCGTAGTACTCTGTACATACATAAGCGCCAGTGATATGCGGAGGTTGTACTGGACGCTAGTTAATCCTCCGCATTTGGTGGAAGGTTTGGAACATTTTGGTGCTTAAACATGCTAAATATATTCTCAATTAACTTCCCAACAACCCAGCTCATAATTCTAAAAACTTACTACTAACGCTGCAAAGCAAGCGGAGCCACTTTTCTATCCATTAATTCCAAGCATGTTGCAAGCGATTTCATTCCGTGTTCCCGAAGGATATTTAACAACTCCCACACAGCAGACAAACTTGTTGTGATATGAGCCATGTCATGCCTCCAAAATTCAATACACGGACGGAGTATATACGGAGTACTCCGTATAATAAAATAAATTAAATTAAAAAAAAAAAAAAAGGTCTACTCCGTAGATAACACTAACATGCATTTTGATAGTTCGAGAAGCCTTTTCTTGCACCTGCGCCGCCAAAGAACGATCCACATATGACATTTCGTCTCCCCAGCTATGATCCTACTAGTTAGTTACTACCTATCCGTTGATTTCTCCTTGGTTGATCCACCCGCAGCCGTGCGAGGAATGTAACCAAAAATTCGAAAAGTTAATGTGAGCTCCTTTGGCCTTTTAGTGCTGTTCCATGCATGAGAACGAACAGGAGTTCCAGGCCATCCGTAGGTACTTTCTACTCTCTTAGTACTGTAGTAGTAGTACTGCGATTGCATTATCATTCAGAGGTACATACGTCATCCTCCCCTTGTATACCACCCGCATCGCAAACTCTGCGATTCATCGCCGACCGAGGCATCCATTGGAAAAAAAAAAAAAGAGAGAGAGAGAGAGAGAGATGAAAGAAGAATTCCTCCATATTAAAATCTCCAAGGTGGGGGTCCGCATGTGTCAAGAGTGTGAAATACTGGAGGTTGAGCAGGTTTACAGCTCGACACCCCACAGATAATGTCAAAAGTGGATCTCTCAAAAGTACTTACTCTCTGTCAGTCATACCCTGACCGTCTTGATATGGTCAATATGCAGGTTGAATCTGGGTCTGAGTTAACTAATTGTAGTCCGATGTTGGTAGGGCAGGAAACCTTATTTTGAAACTTAACCAGTACGCCAAAAGGATCGCCGGCTTCTTGCTTGATACACATAGCGGCTTTGAGGTCTCATAACTTAGTATCTAGCAGTGGATAAAAATCCGATACTTAGTAAATTTTGCCTTCAATTTCAAAACTTTTTTTGGCTTTTACCTCCCGATTTTTCAATTTAGCCTTGCAGTGAATGTGTTAAGAGTTTATTATGATTGATTCTTGTAAGCTGAGAGGCTTGGAACGCGACTCATAACTGCTAAAGCTTAGTACTAATAAACATTATTAGTTAGTTACGTTAACGAAGTTAACGTAAATGCACTCCCGAGCGAGCAGCCTCAAAATACATACAAAAATCAACATTTTACTGCATTATATCTCAACATCATTGCATGAAATAATCATCAAAGAGAGAAGAGAGAACATGAGCACTAAGAACTACATCTATCTAATAATATTATTAAATAAAACTATCATATACTAACATTATTAAACTATCTTATTAACTAGCAGAGTAAAATGTATAAAATTCACGTACTTTTTTATTTATAGTCTATATTATCTATGTATCTGTAAAGCTTCAAGTTTCTATCTCATAAAGTTGTTGAGATATAATGCAGTAAAAAGTTGATTTTTGTATGTATTTTGAGGCTGCTCGCTCGGGAGTGCATTACGTTAATACAAACAACTTAATAATACTTAACAGGATGTGGATGTGTTGACAGGAATTTGAGAGGCCGTTCAAGGCATATTGTGACCGTGTTCAACATCCTGATAAAGAGTTTTCTTCTCACAGCTAGCGAGCCGAAGGAGAGGGGCCGCAGTTAGGTTGAACCTTCCGTAAGTGGGGTACAAAACTGCTGGGAAATAGGTATTGAAACTGAAAAAGCATAGTGGCCTTCCAGTGGCGCCGAGCACCTGTCCCGAATAGCCCATAGTAGGCGCTTTTGCTGCTGGATCTGCTACGGTATCGGCTGTGTGTCAATCCAGTCCTTTATCCTGTCAAATGTGCCCTCGTCCACAGTCAGCCCTTCCTCGAAGGCCTCGTCTGACTCCTCCACCTCTTCAGAGTATCTGTAGTCTGAAGAAGATCCAGGCTTGCTGGGAATCATGCCAGGAACATCAGCAGCTCCTCTAAGTGTGATCAATTGTAGAATCCATTGAATTTCGAGTAGGTCCCAATTTGGTAGTGGATATACTTCAGGATTAGATGTTGTTAGCTCTATGATCTCACCAGACTGGATAAGATGATCATCCTTGAAGTTATACATCTTAATCTCTCCAAGCTGAGTATCATCAGGAAAGTCGGGGAATTCTGTGAGCTTGACCATGGTATTGCTGTTGGATTCACGCTGCCGAAGCCAATAGAACCTGACTTTCAATGATTTGCCATCATGAGAGGCTTCAACAGGTTGAAGAGCAAACAATCCCTCTGTATGAAGTCTATGAACAGTAGGAGTAAAGGTGAGCATAATTTCAACAAGCTCAGTACCAACCTTGAGAATTCTTTGCAATTTCTCACTGTGTTCAAGCCAATAGTTCCTGAGTAAATTAAAAAAGACATTTCGCCTGTCCTTTGTATACAGGGAATAGGGAACAATATGAGCTGCATCAAGTGGACCTGCAAGTTTGGAAATAATACATCGATGATTGTCACGATCTTTACACTATTATATGTCAGAAAAGTGTACATGAAATCATTCAGAGAGTATAACATGTAAAACTTACCATTGTACTGACATGTTGGGATCTACTTTCAGCACTGGCATGAGACGATGGGGCCTGGGAGCCGATGTGTCGCCGCTTAGAAGGTGGAAGTATAACATCGCCCTCTTCTTGAACTGGAGTTTGTGTTTCGGGGCCAACTGCAGATCTAACTGGAGATGAAATGTGTTGAGATGTTGCGAACGTAGACTGTGAACGGAATAGTTGGCGCAAGCATAAGAATATGTCAATCATGGCAACAAACAATAATAGGAATAATAATAACATTCATAGACTTCAGAAAACGGGCTTCTAAGTTCTAACTTACACATTGTCACGAGATCATCAACCCCCAAGGCATCAAGCCAAATCTGCACAACATCCAACGAGCGCTCGTCGGTGGCAATGAGCAGATTTCGCATACTTCGCACGTAGCCAACATCACAAAGTATCAACAAAGCTTGACTTTTCTGTGGAACTCGTTCGATAACTTCCTCAATCTCTTTCAACAGCTGTAGGCGAATAGGATCACGCATCTCCACACCTGGCCCGATCATTTCTTCCGCCACCGTGATATCCATGACAGTTGTGTGCAGAATTTAGAGGGTGCGTGCGATAAATTGACTGGTTGATGGGTTAACTAGCAGAGGTATCTGAGCTGGACATGCAAGATAGTGAGCTCGGGTTGGTTGATTTTCTGGGTGCAAAAGAAAGCTCCACTCAACGGTTAACGGCGATGGAAAAATGTTGATGTTTTCTCTGCATGTTCCATTTCCCGCACATGGATGAGTTCCACAACTAGAATTGGATAAGCTGAACTAGCGCCCAGTGTTTTTGTAGGCTTCGAACCGTATAAATTGCGGTTTTTCGAGCTAACTAGTATGTACTACCAGGTACATACATACATAGTACAGTACATAGACTATATGAACCAATGAACAAGTCGACTGGCATGAATGGTCCCAGAGGAGCAAAAGAAAAAAAAAAAAAAAATCTGGCTGTGTAGGCAGACAGACCCCAAAAGTAGATCCGACTTTTTTTGTAGGCTCTCTTCTTTTCTTGTGTTTTTCTTACTATTTTCTTTGTCTCTCGCTGAACAAACTTGAACTTGTGGCTGCCCCGTGTTTTTATCAGATAAGATCTGGTGGGGCAACCAAACGTTGAGCCCCTTAACCTTGTCCCCCTGCACCAGTACTTTCTATCTCGGGGCTTCAACAGGTGTCAAATGTAGTATGAATGGATTGGACTCGATTGATTGGGTGATTTGTGCAGATTCGGAAAAGGCTAACAACTGCCAGATGATTCTTCCGGGTTGCTTATCTCCATCCTCTAGATAAAATACTAGCTGTGGGGTTGGGCGAAACCCGCACCATCCTGGTGAATAACAAACAGCTTGGCTTGTGCGTGCCTTTGGTCTCATTTTTACAGTAGATATTCGCTCTCTTCCCTTTTACTCTTTTTTTGCTCCTGTGGTGTTTTACTACTTTTCACACGTTATTTTTTATTTTGAACTTTTATCTCTAAGTTTGTCCCCTCCCGAGGGCCGTCCCGCAACTTTAGCAGTCGAGATGGCCCCTACATCGACACCTGGTCCTTCGCTCGTCATCGGAGTGGATGTTGGAGGAACAAACACTGATGCCGTTCTGTTGGACACGAAGGACGCTGGGTCAAAGGCAATCATAGCGTGGAACAAATCCCCTACGGCCGCAAACGTCACCCTTGGCGTCCAGAAGACTTTGGAGGAGCTCCTGCGCAGGGCACCCAACAACGAGAAGAACATTGCCGCCGTCACAATTGGGACGACACACTTCCTTAATGCTATTCTTGAACATGATGCCTCAAGGCTTGAGAAAGTTGCAGTGATTCGCCTCGCTTCTTACAATTTCTCTAGCCAGACTCCCTCATTTACTGACTGGCCTCCGGCGCTAAAACGGCTAATTAAGGGCCATGCCGCCATTGTGCCTGGAGGCTGCAATATTGATGGGACGCGCATTGCTGATATTGACCTCGCGTCCATTGCAGAGCAAGCGGAGTTTATCCGCTTGGAGAATTTGAAGAACGTTGTAGTAGCCGGGATCGGGTCTCCCATGGATTCGAAATATCGACAAGAAGCGCACGTCCGGGATATCCTCAGCGCCAAGCTAGGAGACGATGTCAATATTGTGTGTTCCCATGAAATTTCTGGGAGTGGGCTGTTAGCGCGGGAGAATGCGGCAATACTTAACGCGTCAATCATTAACTTCGCGCGGAGAACTCTCCATGGGTTTATGCAAGCGATGTTGCAACTGGGACTCAAGTGTCCGTTATATCTTACGGCCAGCACCGGCCATCTCCTCTCGTTTCCGGAGGCAGTTCAGTTCCCAATTCGGATTTTCTCATCAGGAGCAACTAATTCCATTCGTGGCGCGGCCTACTTGGCAGGGCAGTCCCTCGGCGGCGACGGAGCTGTGGTGGTCGATATAGGTGGAACTACTACAGATGTCGGCTTCCTCCTTCGTAACGGCTACCCAAGACTTGCCAGCTCACGCACAGAAATTGCTGGAATCAAAGTCAATCTCGAAGTTCTGCAAGTTGAAAGTATTGCATTGGGAGGAGGCTCCTTGGTATGTACAGGAGCGGATGGAGACAATGTCTTCGTGGGACCGGGTAGCGTCGGGTATGAGATCACTACCAAAGCCCTCTGTTTTGGAGGAACCATACCCACAGCTACGGACATTGCTGTTTTGTCAGGGGCATCTATTGGCGCGGTGAAACCCGTTCTCCCACCAGCGACCGTTGAGAAAGCGAGACAGAGGATAAAAAAAATGCTGGAAAACTTGGTTGATAGAGTGAAAACTTCAGCAGAGCCCTGTACTGTCATCCTCGTTGGCGGAGGGGCGGTGTTATGTCCAGGCCATTTAGAAGGAGTCAGTAAGACTGTTATCCCCGAGTTCGCCGGAGTAGCCAATGCGATTGGTGCTGCGATCGCACAGATTGGGGGCAAGGCGGAGAAGATGACTGACAGCGCCTCCGTGGAATTTGTAAGGGCTGAAGTGAAAGCTGCTGCTCTTGCAGACGCCGAGTCGCGGGGTGCTGATATATCAGGGGCTGTTGTTACCAAAGACGAGGTCGTCGGGGTCCCATATATGGAAAACGCAAAGCAGGTTATGATCGAAGTTGCGTGCCCGGCAAACCATGCGCGGTTTTACTCCTCTTTCGAGAAGAGTGAGTCAAAGTTTTCGACTGTCGAAGATGGGCCTGGGTACGAGGAAAGAAAATCCCTCAACAAAGACTTAGAGTCGAACCGCGCAGACGAGCCAGTGTCTGACCTTTCCAAGTATCGGCCTACTCTTGAAGCGCCAGGGAAATGGCTGCTGTCTAAAATCGACCTTCAATTCATATCCATTGGCTGCTATATTCTTGGCTGCGGCGGTGGCGGCTCTCCATACTCAACATATCTCGAAGCCGCCAATCTGGTCGAGGAAGGGAGAGTAATATCCATCGTTGATGCTTCGTCCCTAAGTCCGGACGCAGTTCTTGTTCCAGTAGGTGCAGTGGGGTCTCCAGCTGTATCGGACGAGCGACCTGGTGGAGACCTGGTATTGCATGCCCTACAAACAATGGAAAAAGAACTGGGGACGAAATATGACAGCATGTTGGCTGTAGAGATAGGAGGTAGCAATGGGCTGCAGCCACTTATATGGGCTTCTTCGAAGTATTACAATATACCTTGCGTCGATGGTGATCTAATGGGTACGTATATTATCTATCTATGTCTTCACGTAGTATCTACATATATTTTACCACAGCCTGATATAGAATTGGTGGAAATATAGGGAGGGCATATCCTAACTTTGAGAAGATGACAAGCTTCATTGAATCGACGGATATCAACAGTCTACTCCCTGTTGCATTGTCCAGTGGCACAGGCAGGAATGTGATTATACCCGCTACTCAACCGGATGTGCAGGCAGCTGATTCCGCGATACGGTCTACATGTGTAGAGATGGGGTAAGATTATTCTGTCAGGTTTTTCCTTCTCCATTCGTACTTTCACAATATTTTTCCCCCAACCTTGCAGTTACCAGACCTTCGAAGTTAACTATACATTTCCTCCCAGATCTGCCGCTGGCGCCACAGGAGTCCCCATAAGCGGCTCTGACATGTGCCGCTTTGGTATTGTCAACACCCACTCTTTAGCATGGCGACTTGGCCGTGCGGTTTCTTTGGCGAGGCAAGGGGGACACTTCTTCACCGTGGCAGAAGATATAATTCGTGAGTTTGGCGGAGAGCAGAGCGCCAAGGTGATATTCAATGGCAAAATCATCAGCGTGGAGCATAGTTTATCTGCCACTGCACATACGACTGGAAAAGTGGTCCTTCAGCAATTGTCGCCGGATGAGCTGGGGATTGATGGCATAGAACTGCCTAAGGGTCCAGAGAGAGTGGTGGTTGAATTTGTTAATGAGAATTTGAGTGTGAAGGGTATTAATTATGATGGCTCTGAGGAGGTGAGTATCTATACATTTTCATTCTTTCAATTGTTCGGATGCATATATCGACGAGGAAACTGAAACTTTTTCTCTTTCATCTTCTTGAAAGTACATCGCCGTCGTCCCGGATTTGATCATGCTCCTTGATATGTCTACAGGTGAGGCGGTAGGAACTCCAGAATACAGGTGAGTGAAAATAAAGCTTTGATTGGCTTTCATCATCTTCACAGCTTCAACAATACACTTGCTAACTTTATACCCTCTAGGTATGGTCTCAAAATCATCGTCATGGTCGCCGCCCCACACCCACTATGGACGACCGAACGGGGCCTCGAAATTGGAGGTCCATCTGCCTTTGGCTTGAGCGTCAAGTATAAGCCTGACCTTCAATACGTTAAGCCAAAGAGTGTCATCGAGGAATACAAATAGGGGCAGAGGAGCGGACTGCTCACATTATATACATCAGGTCGACATGTATTAGCGGATTTTTTTTTCCCTATAGAGCTTGATAGAATAAACTACTACTACTTAACGAGAGAATGGAGGTTTTAAAATAAAAGTCAAGTATTTAATGTTTATTTTAAACCAACCTTTTTATAACCATGTAGTTCCCACTTTATTTGGTTATCCCCATGAGTAGCGGGTAACTAATTACTAGTGGTGGTTCTTTGAAGTTGGAACTAGCAACCCAATCCCCCCCGCTGACGTCAGCGTTCGATGTTTTCTTTCCATCTACCCGATCTTTATCAAAATTTAGATATCTTCAACTAATCCATTGCTGTCCATTTATTTCCAACTTTCATTATATACTAGATAAAAGACGTAAAAACAAGGAGAGAAAAATAAAGAAAACAACCAGCATGCTCCGCGCAACTGCGAAGATCAGAAACACCGTCATCGCGGAGACAGACAAGTGGGAGACAGTCGAAGGGAATGTTTATGTATGTTTCTTCTATCTACGAGTTCAATCCAGCGCGATCGTGCAGCATACTTTTTTTCACTTTTCTCGACATGGAAATGTCAAAATATAAACCCCCCTAGTGAGGAGATAATGTATCATCCGCGGAAAATTATTAAAAAAAAAAAAATGCTGAACAAACTGAGCTCGGCCCGGAAATATCGTGTCTAATACTCCTGCAGTTCCCGCGCTCCTCGCTGAAAGACTCCACAGGAACATTTAGCCTGATCGAGTCTGACGCTTCGACTTTCTGCCCATGGAAGGGGGCTGCATCGTACTATGATATTGCTGTCCAGGGTATGTATGATGGATACCCCTCCCTACCATATAGATACTGCTAGGGGACGGCAGACTGATGAACAGGGCATGCAGAGACTGGCACAGTCATCTCCGATGCAGCATGGTATTACTCGGAGCCATACAAGGCAGCGCAGAATATTAAGGATCATGTTGCTTTTTGTAAGTGGTGAATCAGTCCGCGGTGCTGTACAGAGTACAGTACTAAGTATATACGTTTCCTGCTCATTCTTCTACAGACAACACAAAGGTAGATGTCGTAGTTGAGTAGTTAGTAGGGAAAGGAACTGTGCAGTAATCGAGATGGCTTTGAATTGATACTTGATATCACTTGTTGTATGTATGTACTGTACATACATAACTATGATACATTGTCGTTTATATAAGTAGCTGTGACAAAATTGGTTTGATACCCAGTCTCCAATACCAGTTCCGTATTTTATATCATTGATTGCTCTCAAAATAAGGAGTCTGACCCCGAGATTCCCCGAGCCATGGTAATTTTGTGGGTATGGTATGGTATGGTAACAGAACAAAATAAAAAAAAGAGAACTTTGCAGGACGTTAAATTCCAGGTCAGGAAATTTCATATAAAACACATCCATTTGTTACTATGGATGAGTCTGTCAAGGTCATGTACGAAGTAGTAAGCTGTACTCCGTATACTCAGTACACTCTGGAGTACACTGTACAGCCCGTACATCGGAGTATCCTCACACGCAAGCTAGCATGTAATATAACTTCAGAGAATTTCAGCCTCGTTGGTATTTTCTCGATTCTTTTCTTATTTTTTTCTTTTCCCCGCCCTTCTCCCCGAAGTTGCATGGTGGAGCACGTGACTTTCCCGAGCCGAGGCTTACCATTTGTATCCCGCCAATCAGCAACCTCGGTGTCGGCCGAGACCGTTGAAATAAGTGGGGCGGCGGGAGGTACCCTCGTGGTACGGAGTGTAGGTTGCCCGTTTCGTGACGTATTTTCCCGTAATTTTCGTATTTTATGTACTGTCACCGCTCGGTTACAAGTACCAAAGGGAAATTCTTTCCCTATCTGATCAAGCTAGCACAACGCCCGCAAATATTCTTTCTATCCCCAATTTCCCCTCCTCAACGCTCTTTTCTTTTTTTCCTTCTCTTTTCTTTTCTTGTCCTGTGTTGTCCATCCCTCATTTTGGATCTACAAGGGCTCCGCGTCGCTACCTTGACACTTTCGTTCAAGGAGTCTTTCTCCACCCCTTTCTCCGTTCCCCGGGCGGTGTCATGGCGGCTCCATCCTCCGTTCTGCTTCGTGGCGGGGGTCGCCAGCTGGCTCGCTGCTATCCCAGAGCTGGTGGTGCTGCTACTGCGAGAGTTGCACGATTTTCCCCATTGACCACCTGTAGACAGTGCTTGCAATTGGCAGCTCCTAGACTTCCGTCTTTTTACTCTTCCCGCAGATCCGTCCACACCAGCACGCCTGCTGACCAGGGATCCCCTCAACCCAGCGATTTGCTCCAACCGCTCGATTCCTTCCCACGCAGACACATTGGCCCTACTCCGGACACGGCGGAGCAGATGTTGGCGGCTCTTGACCCGCCAGCCAAATCCCTAGACGAGTTCGTGAAACAGGTACTCCCGGCGGACATCGTGTCTGCAAGGAATCTGGAGATTGCGAAGCCCCACGGTTTGGCGAGATTGCATGCGGACTCCGTCCTTGGTGGGCTCGGGGAGACTGATATGATCAAATTGCTGGAGAAGTATAAAACAGACATTGATGCTAGCGGGAAGCCTTATATTGGATGCGGATATTACAATACAGTCGTTCCTCCCGTGATCCAGCGGAATGTCCTGGAGAACCCCATCTGGTATACCAGCTATACCCCTTACCAGCCAGAGATCAGTCAGGGTCGATTAGAATCGCTGCTGAATTTCCAAACACTGACTGCGGATTTGACTGGCCTCCCTGTAGCCAATGCCTCTGTCCTGGATGAGGCCACTGCCGCAGCTGAAGCCATGACCATGTCATGGGCGACCATGCCAGCACAGAAGCAGAAGAAAGAGGGGAAATCGTATGTTGTCTCCCATCTGTGCCACCCACAGACCATTGCCGTTATGGAATCACGAGCAGAGGGCTTCGGAATCAAACTGGTTGTTGGTGACATTATGGCGGAAGATTTCAAGCTCGTCAAGGACCAAGGTGACCGCTTGATCGGTGTGCTCGCGCAGTATCCTGACACCGAGGGAGGCATTTTTGATTTCCAATCGCTCAGTGATAAGATCCATGAAATCGGGGGTACCTTCTCCGTGGCAACTGACCTTCTCGCCCTGACTGTGCTTAAGCCCCCAGGAGAATTTGGCGCAGATATTGCCTTCGGAACTGCCCAGCGGTTTGGTGTGCCCATGGGATTTGGCGGCCCTCATGCTGGTTTCTTCGCTTGCGCCGACAAATACATGCGGAAAATTCCCGGTCGTATTGTAGGCGTCTCCAAGGACAGACTCGGCAACAGGGCGCTACGTCTCGCTCTGCAGACTCGTGAGCAACATATTCGCCGTGAAAAGGCTACTAGCAACATCTGCACGGCCCAGGCTTTGCTTGCAAACATGAGTGCCTTCTATGCGGTATACCACGGCCCTGAAGGACTGAAAGCGATTGCTCAGCGCATCAGGTCGCTGACTGGTGTGCTTCGAGAGAAGCTTCGTGCCATCGGCTACACAGTACCAACTAAGGGGAACACTGCAGGCAGTGGCGCAATTTTCGACACCTTGACAGTGGAAACAGGAAGCAGCGCAGAAGCCGATTCCCTGATGGAAACTGCACTTGAGTCGTCCATATATCTTAGAAGAGTAAATCCCACCACAATCGGTGTTTCGTTGGATGAGACGGTTGGTGTCGAAGAGCTTAAAGATTTACTCTCCGTATTCGCGAAGACTGCACCCAAGGGTGCTCCGGTAGACCTACTTAATATTAGCAAAGATGTACCTGAATTGGAAATCCCTGCCAGTGTCAAACGAACATCACCGTATCTAACACATCCAGTCTTTAACTCCCACCACTCCGAAACGGAAATGCTGCGGTACATTACTCATCTTGGATCGAAGGATTTGTCTTTGGCACACTCTATGATCCCGCTAGGATCCTGCACAATGAAACTGAACGCCACCACAGAGATGCTTCCGATCACTTGGCCCGAATTTTCGTCAATGCACCCGTTCACCCCTTCAAAACTCGTTACCGGCTACCAGAACATGATCGAGGACCTCGAGCAGCAGCTGGCGGATATTACTGGCATGGCTGAAGTTACCATACAACCTAACTCGGGGGCACAGGGTGAATTCGCTGGTCTCAGGGCTATTAAGATGTACCAAGATACTGTTGGTACCCCTGGAAAGAGAAATCTTTGCCTCATTCCCGTATCAGCTCACGGAACCAACCCGGCCAGTGCTGCTATGGCTGGAATGAAGGTACTGTCCGTCAAATGTGACATGACCACTGGAAATCTTGACCTGGCCGATCTCAAGGCCAAGTGCGAGAAACACAAAGACGAGCTGGCAGCAATTATGATCACCTACCCCAGCACTTTTGGCGTCTTCGAGGAAGGCGTCAAGGAAGCATGCAAGATCGTCCACGAAAATGGCGGCCAAGTTTACATGGACGGCGCCAACCTGAACGCGCAGATCGGTTTGTGCTCTCCCGGCGAAATTGGCGCTGATGTCTGCCATCTTAACCTTCACAAGACCTTCTGTATCCCCCATGGCGGTGGAGGGCCTGGAGTAGGCCCTATCGGCGTAGCCGAACATCTCCGCCCTTTCCTCCCATCCCACCCGCTTAGCGAGCACCTACAGTCCCGACGCGCAACCTCAGATCCCGCCCCGCCCATCAGTGCCGCACCCTGGGGCAGCGCCAGCATCCTCCCCATCACATTTTCCTACATCAACATGATGGGCGCCAGGGGCCTCACACACGCCACGAAAATCACAATCCTCAATGCAAACTACATCCTCTCCCGCCTGAAACCGCACTACCCAATCCTCTACACGAACGCCAACGGCCGCTGCGCGCACGAGTTCATCCTTGACGCACGCAAGTTCAAGTCCACTTCAGGCATCGAAGCGATCGACATCGCCAAGCGTCTACAGGATTATGGCTTCCATGCGCCCACCATGTCATGGCCAGTGGCTAACACGCTGATGATCGAGCCGACAGAGTCGGAGAGTAAGGCGGAGCTGGACCGGTTCTGCGACGCGCTTATTGCGATCCGCGGGGAGATTGCGGCTGTCGAGGCGGGCGAGCAACCGCGGGAGGGCAATGTGCTGAAGATGGCGCCGCACACCCAGAGGGATTTGCTGAGTGACAAGTGGGATCGGCCGTATACGCGGGAGAAGGCGGCGTACCCTCTTCCATGGTTGTTGGAGAAGAAGTTTTGGCCTAGTGTGACGAGAGTGAATGACGGTGAGTCTTTAACAATTTTCTCCCTGTCTTTCTTTTTTTGCCCACCCCTCCAAAACTTCATCAGTGTGGTAACGTTCGCTAATTGATATTGTTGTAGCTTTCGGTGATCAAAACCTCTTCTGCACCTGCGGTCCTGTGGAAGACACTGTCGAGTAAACTGTGCATTAAAAAAAAATAATGCCTAAACGGATAGAGGGGTAATTCCCTCAATTTCATACCACCCATCCTCCTTTTTTGATTCCCAGAAGCGTTTTTAAATGCTGCATATACATATCTCCCCTGGGTCTTCCCTCTTTATCCTTCCCTCCGTTTCCCTCTACGCCTAGACCTACTCGTCTGTCACTACGAAACGAAACCTTAGATATAACATTAACTCCCACATACACCTTCTTCAACGAAAATCTACCTACCTTTATCAACCTACGATATGACAATGGCGTTTAACCACCATTTCCCCCCAATTCCTATCTCAACCACATAATATTCCAGCACCCGGGCTAATTTATTGGGATTTCTGTCTTTTTCCTTCTGCCTTTTCCCTCCGCCTGTCTTTTTGTGTTTTTTTTTTGCATGCTGTCGAAAAATAAAATTGCCCCACGATCTATACGGTGTAATGAAGGTCTCCTTTGTGTTCATATATTGACTTGATTTTCGATATTTGGCCTTATATTCTTCGCTTTTTTTTTGTATATGTAGTATTAGTACCTATCGTACTTTTGGATTAGTTCTTTTTCTTCCTTTTTTATTCTAAAAAAGAAACCCAAAACTGTTCTTTTCCTTATTTTTGTACGACCCACCTTCATTCCTGCTGGCTCTTTTGAGATGCCTTATACTTACCTTAGCGTATTCAGAATAAGCAACTTCTTGATAGTCCAGCCACTTGAACTGCATACTGAGTATATAGAGTAGTATGTATGACCAATCACGTCCCTGCTCACGGTAGAGATGTTAGAATTAATAGTATGCCAAATTCATACCCCTCAAAATGCAGAATGGTCAAGGTAGGGAGAACCCTCGGATCCATATCAAATTTCACGTGCCGCGCTTAACCGCCAAGGGTTTGATTTTGCCGAGAGTCGGAGCTCCCCGAGCCGAGACTTGGAAGGAGAGACAGCGGCGCGCCGGATCCCGATACTACTACTACTTTTGATAAGTATATAGTACTACATAGAGTAGTATATATATATATATATATATCAGCGTTGAGGGCGGGGTTTATTTTGGACGTAACCTGTTCTTTTATACTATTGTGTCACTTCCTAGTAGCGAGATAAAACCGTCAGTTCTTGGTTGTTTGCTGATAACATTGCAGCGCAGCCGAGCATCCATCCTCTCTCTTGAAGTTAACCTCGATCGGAACGCTGGAGTTCGGACAATACAGCGTATATAATATATATATATATATACATACATCCGGAGGATTTGGCCTGGTCTAATTTTGGTCTCTTGCTACGCTGTGCTCTGGCCTCACCTGGACCAGCGCATCTGCGTGTGCATGCTACTACTATTTAAACGGGTTTAATGTCAACGCGCTGCTCCTTGGATTTCAAGCAAGCAGTTACAGCCACCATCCTGCTCAAATTTTGGGATCTGGGTTTTCTGTGGCGATTTGATTTGCCTTGTTCTTTGACGAAGGGATGAAAATCTGAAAACCCTTTCTTCTTACGCCCTGCCTACTATCTACGATATTACATATATTCTTTCACCATACGCGGGAGGTGTCCATATCATCCTTCGTTGCTGATTTCCTGTGCTTGGCAGCCGGACAGCCTGTGAGCAGTTTAGTTAGTGGGCTCTTGATATCTCATCGGCTGGAGCATATTGTGTACAATCTCCCCTTTTTTGGGCTCAGCAGGTCCACACCAGCGTACTAGAATTGGTGGCTTTCGTTGTTCCACAAAACCATGGCATCTTGCGTTTATACTGTTTATTACGGTACCTTCATCCATCTCCCACGCCTGCCAAATGAACCTGCGACACCCACTTCACCGCCGAAGTATAAATTATCTATCAACCATGGTGCGCTGTGGGTTTCGCAGGCAGATGGGAAGATTGAGGGGATTGACTGGGAAGTAAGGGATGAGGAGGGGCTGAGAGAGTTGATCAAGAACATGGGGTGGAAGGTGGAGGGCGAGGATGGGGCGAATGGAGATGGAGCTGGACAGTTAGTGGAAGTTGTTAAGAGCCGGAGTCAGAAGAACGGGTTCTTTTTCCCAGGGTTTATTGGTACGCCGCCCTTGCGCTTTTGGCTCTACCGTTTCCTTTCTGTTTAAACCCACCCGGACGTTTTATCCATTGGATACAGTACTAACTATTCCCAGATTCCCATATCCACGCCCCACAATATCCCAACTCTGGCATATTTGGCTCTTCCACCCTGTTAGATTGGCTAGAAACTTATACCTTCCCTCTCGAAGCCTCCTTCGGCAACAATGACGACCCCTCCGAACCCCCGCTGTCTGCCCACACAGTCTACAACCGCGTCGTATCCCGTACGCTGTCTCATGGAACGACCTGCGCTGCCTACTTCGCAACCATCCACGTCCCCGCCACCAACCTACTCGCAACAATCTGCCACACAAAGGGCCAGCGCGCCCTAGTCGGCCGTGTTTGCATGGATAACCCTGCCCTCTGTCCATCCTACTATCGCGACGAATCCACTTCATCCTCCCTCTCCGCCACAAAAGCCTCAATCGCCCACATCCACGACCTCGACCCAAATGCCACCCTCATCAGACCCATCATTACCCCTCGTTTCGCCCCATCATGCACACACACCGCCCTCACTCAACTCGGCGCCCTAGCCGCCTCCACATCCCCGCCTACGCCAATTCAGACCCACATCTCCGAAAACATCAACGAAGTCACCCTTGTCGCTGAACTTTTCCCAACCGCGAAATCCTATGCGGATGTCTATGATTCCACCGGCCTGCTGACACCGCACACCATCCTCGCCCACGCGGTGCATCTATCTGCCGAAGAGCGGGCGCTTGTCGCCAAACGCGGCTCGGCCGTGGCACATTGTCCCGCTTCCAACTCCGCGATTGGCTCCGGCCTCTGCCCTGTGCGGGAATTGCTCGATGACGGCATTACTGTTGGTCTCGGTACGGACGTATCCGGTGGCTGGAGCCCCAGTATCCTCGAGGCAGTTAGGCAGGCGTGTCTTGTCTCGAGACTTGTGGCGTTTAGCAATGGGGCTGCGGCTGGGACGGAGGAGGGAGCGGTGCGGAAAAGTGTCTCTGGTCGTGAGAAGATTAGTGTTGAAGAGGGGCTGTATTTAGCCACGCGCGGTGGGGCGAAGGTTGTTGGTATGCAGGATGCCATTGGTGGGTTTGAGAAGGGCATGTTTTGGGATGCGCAAATGTTGGAGATCGGGGAGAGTCTTGACGGTGATGGCTGCGATGCGGCAAGCCGTGGTGGTGACAATGGTAATCGGGGGGTACATACTAGCAGTGTGGATGTATTCGGATGGGAGTCGTGGGAAGAGAAGATTGCGAAGTGGGTTTGGAGCGGGGATGATAGGAATATCAGGGCTGTTTGGGTTGCTGGGAGGTTAGTTCATGGGGCACCCTGCTGATAAGTGCAACGATACATTTAGTATCCAGAGACGGGGCAATGGTGGAGAAGTGGCGATTTTTTATTGATGACTGTTAGAAAAATTCTCCGCATTTAGATTAGAGAATACTACTAGGACTACTGTATATAGAATATTTCTACAGCCTTTTGTTTTATTCATCTCCTTTTAATTTTGATATAGAAAAACCACTCCCTCAGGCGAACAACATCCCCGTTACAAATTTCCCTCTTGCTCTGCTGAAAAAGTAGCAAACTAATTCGTACTATATATGAGCTCATTAAACACCTCAGGAGAATGATATGATATTGCCTGCTTTGATTTGCGGAGGTTACGATAACGTTGACTATTTAAGTAGGGCGCTAAAATTAAGCATATTAGCCCCACTCTGCTAGATACTAGTACAAAGTAAATAATAGCAGCCCATCCTGTTCACTGCCAAGTTTCTCCTCCGCTGTCTTGCTTGTTCCCATGATGATTGATTGTTGATAATGTTACTCCATACAGAATGTTTGCATTCACGGGAAACAAGCCGATGGGGGAACCTGTCCCTGCTGCCGGCTGCTATTGGACGGCAGCAGACCTTGACATAAATCTAGTAACAAAAATATATGCGCCCAACATTCTTCCTACGAGCCTGCTGGAAGTCAATCCATTCTGGTACATCGCCCTGTACTATTATTATCATTTTGCTACTGTTACTTTGTGGTTTTTCTCTGTTTGCAAAATCGCATCTTAGACCAGCTGGGGATGTATGTGTTGTAAATCTGCTCGAATTGCGAAACGACAAGGGCGAGTTACTGGTCTCATTTCCTGACGTTGAGAACTCTTTTACCCAGCGGTAAGTTCAGCTTCCCTGCCCCGTTAAGATTGTATGTTCATGAAAGTACGTACTGTCCAAGCTGCTCGTCTAAATTTGTGTGGTCCACAGTCACGGATATCCTCTCGTATTTTTTGAGCGCCAGTTGGCTTTGAAAATATTCCAGTCGCACGTGGATAAATCAAAGGTGTTGGTTGGGAAGGCTGTCCGCGATGTCGAACTTTTGTGTGATGGCGTCAGCGTCACAACACAGGATGGAAGTGTGTTTTCAGGAGATATCCTCGTTGGATGCGATGGCATACACAGCAAAGTCCGTCAGGAAATGGTGAGGCTTGCAAATGACGTCTGTCCTGGATATTTCCCTGCTAGAGAATTTGATAGTGAATGGGCACTCAGCGTGACTGTTCCCCTATCATAAGCTGACTGCTGTTACCACCCGAAGATATGGCCTGTGACTACGGCTGCATATTTGGCATATCCAAGCTGTCTCCTCCTGTAGCCCCCAGTTTATTTTCTGGTGTGTTCCGGTATAACAACCTATACGGAATCCTGGGTAACCTCGAATGACCGCATCTACTGGTTTGCTTTTTCAAACTCAAAAGCGTGCCTATGGAGAGGATATCCCCCGATTCACCAGAGTCGATGATGCACGACATATCCGAGAGCACGAAAACGATATAGTTGCTCCTAACTTGAAATTCAGGGATCTCATAATAGGTAGCATTGCGTATAATATGACTACACTTCCTGAATACACCTTTCAGCAATGGCATTACAACCGGATCATAACGATAGGCGATTCCGCCCATAAGGTTAGCTGAGCATGTATCATTAATTCACAACTGGGGATGACTCTAACTGGTCTGGCGCTTGTTGAAGTTTCACCCGATTGCTGGCCATGGTGGCAATGCAGCTCTGGAAACTGGCGTTGCTCCGACCAATATTTTGGCACGAGCACTCAAAAAATCGCCTGCTGATGGATTGGCCAATTCTCATATTTCAGATACATTCCAGAAGGTCCAGGATGTCCGCAATAAAACAGTGAAGGCGTTAATTGCAGCGTCTCACAACCAACAGCGCGTGCAATGTTTAGAAACCACTTTTCTCAAGTTCATTGCATTTCACGTACTCCCACGAGCTCACCTCGGCCGTGCCATAAATAAATAACGCCGATTTCGTTCCACGGGCACAAAGATTGGAGAATATCAGTCTCCTTCCCCTCCCTACCCTTATCCCATACGACTCTGACCTCCTCAACTCCGTTCAACAGAGGGTGTCGTGGCTGGACTTTGGCGCTGTTTTTTTTCGCACTCGCTACTGCTGGATTTTGGGTGATAGATGTCTGGGCAATGAGAGTAAGGGCATCGAATCTAATTGAGAATGTGACCGTAATTCCATTCACGGGCATCGAGTTGCTCGATGAACTCTGTCCATGTTTCCTCCCCAATATAAAGCTGGGAACACAACTCTTTCACCTAGCTACTGCTCTCTCCAGCTGGCTGCATTTTTCTCATCTCATTTACACGACCGAGTCGGTAAGAAAACGCAACAGCTTGAACCTACTTGGGTTGTCAGTTAATCTTTGATGCTTTCTTTTTTTTTGGGAAGCACAACAACTTAATTAACCAATGCTCTTGCATTTTAACAAGCACTAGCTTTTGGGCTATCTATCAAATACTCGGAATCGCCGTTGTCGGGCCCATATACTACGCGGCATACGTTCTATCATCGTCAAACATGAAATACAGGTGGCCCATCTCCTGCCAGGTCCCAACATCCTATGCAAAGATGCTTCTCCCAGCACTCCTTCTCGGCTATCTTCTACCTACGTTACTATTGTTCCAGGAATACACGGATCATCGCCTAGCCGATGCCATGACAATACTGTGGTAACCAGCCCCTATATACGTTAACATCCTTCTCATGCTTTTGTCAACTCTATACGCACTAGTCTACCCGGACAGCCACCGGACTCCCCCCGCTGGTAAACCTATGGCAGACATTCCAAGTCTGAAGGCCGTTTACGTCTCCAGTTTCTGTGCCGCCGCCTTCATCCATATCTTCACCCTTTCCCCCGCGCTCTCTCGTTACCCGAATCTAACTCTTGCCAAAATCTTCGTCCCATACAGCATCAACATCAGTGGAGATTTACGATTTATCTCGGTATCTGAGCGTATCCGCTCGCTTTGGCTTGCGGACTATTGGGTCATTTGGACAGCCACCATGGCTTGGTGTGTTCTGGCCGTGTGGGATATGAATCGCGTTGATAGGGCACGAGTTAACCTACGCGTGGTGTTCGTGATCGTTGTTCTAGGAGCTGTTGCTCTTGGACCTGGGGCGACGATTGTGGCCGTGTGGTATTGGCGAGAGGAGAAGATGGCTAAGGTCTTGTTCAGGAAAGACTGGAGGTCTCCCACTAAGTAAAACTAAAAGTAGTACTGCTGAAGGGAATCCAGGAGACAGATAGTAGGTACTACCAAGCGCTCCTTAAGCTCCTCACATGGTTCCACAAATGCAAATGTTCACAACATAGCGACATATAAAGCCTGGAATTCTTATTTGCTTTCTTGACAGATAGTGCATGGGGATATTTGGTCATTTCACGTTCTTTGCCTTTCACATCATTGCGCAATTGGTATGGGGGAGGGCCGATTTGAATGAAATACTTTTTTCTTGAAATTACTACATATTTATTAAACTAAATGCGAGTAAGAACGGTCCGGACAACTTTTAACCAGTTTTTCGCAAAAGCTGCGAGTCGCGTCGGCATATGATTGGGCAACAGTCTGTTAAGGATGGAACTGGTAAAATTCGGCGGAAATATAGGCGGTTTAAAACGGCGGAAACCATTGAAGGAAAATAAAAGCAGATGGGAAAGCTTTTTGTGGTCTTGAGTTTAACTTCTTTGGGAGGTCTTTCTTCGCTTTGTCTTTTCTTCAATCTGGTTTCTCTCTCCGACTCAAACCAGATCAATGCCCAAAGAATATATATTTATCTATACCTCAATCGCTACACTTGTCTATTCCGTTAGTCATATAATCGAGACGTATTCTGCATACATATACATGACATGTATACGCTTTTATCTATATATATTACCCAGCTATGCACGCAATAGTCTCAAATCTCATATCCCCTTTCCCACCTTCATTATACACAGTGTGTGTGTGTGTGTGTGTGTGTGTGTGTGTGCTTTTCTGTGCTATGATAAACACACGTAAATGTACAGCACATATGGTTGTACTGTACATATATACACATAATACAGTTTACCCGGGGATGAGACGTATAGTAGCACTTTATGAACGAAGGTTTTTGAACGTACCTAGAAGCCCTGACCTCATATCCCCACAGACCAACTTGTCTGATACGTATCCTATCATATCACATCTCCTCATCCACGAAACCCGAGTTGGCCTCTATAGGCTTCGTAGTTTCTAACTTTCGATCTTCGTTTGTTTTGTCAGGCCCTTTAACCAGGCGGGCACCCATGCCCATGGGCTTCGATTTCGAGCAATATATATATATTATAAAGGGTTTCCAACACAATGAACCACACAACTCACGCACTTACCCCAAGCCAATTTCCATGGCCGCGTTTTTAAAAGCTTTCATTTTAACCCCTATTTCCACCCCACTGCATCACCCTCGGGTACCGACTGAGAACCTCGACATCCCCCAACGCGCCTTTGCCATGGTTTCGGATGAACTGTGCACTGCCATCGGTGACTGGCGAGTAATCCCAGGATGTAAATTGCCCCTTTACCAGAGCCGAGTAAACCAGCCGCCGGCGCCGCTGTGAGCGAAGAACCTGCGACTGCAGCGCCTGGAAGTCCCAGCGGGAATGCGCTTCGCAGATGAATGCAGAGAGGAGGTTTTGGACGTTGGTTTGGCAGGTTGTCCAGGTGGTGGTGGAGGACGTGCTGGTAGGCGTGCTTGAGGGAGCAGTGTTTGGGCTTGATGTTCGCGGTGGGGTGGGAATCTGGGCTGAATTGGTCTTATCGGAGAAAAAGGGGACATTGAGCGTACCGTTTGGTGGTGTTATGTCCGGCGAGGGTAGTGCCGTTGGGCCTGTTGGGGGGAACTTTTGATTTGTTGTGATTGCTGTTGTCATAAGACGTTCGTTTCGCGCGAGCTGTGGTCGCGTCGGTAATTCAATCCCAGCCGCAAGATTGATTGATTCAGTTGGGTCATTTTCGACGTTGTAGAGCATAGGTGGGTCGATGGGCGAGTATATAAACTTCCACGGTCCTCTCCGGATCATAACCACAGGCGCAAGGGTGCCTTCGGCCATGTACTCACCAATGACAGTGTCCGGTTTCACGCCGGAAATTGCCTCAGCCGAGTTTTCATCAAGGATATAAGGCATCAACGAGACACCGTCAATGGGGAGATCGACATTCATTTCGCCCCCGGTCATTGCTACAAATGTAGGGAGTAAGTCCATGGTGGAGACATTTTCCTTGACGCGTTTTGGCTTGTAACGACCGGGCGCATGCACAAACATCGGCACACGAGCCGCATGTTCGTACCAAACCATCTTATACCACAGTCCACGCTCACCAAGCATGTCGCCATGGTCGCCTGTGAAAACAACGATGGTATTATCAGCGAGATCGCATGCTTTCAAGGTTGCCATCAACTTGCCAACTTGCGCATCCACGTAAGAGCAGGCGGCGAAATATGCTCGGCGCGCAGCAATTATGCGCTCCTCTGGGATTTCTTTGCCGAAGAGATCAATGCACTTTAATACTCGCTGAGAGTGTGGGTCTTGTTTGTCATGTGGCACCGCTGAAGTTTTAGGAAGCGGGATGTCGACGCCCTCGTACAGGTCCCAGTATTCCCTAGTCATGGCATATGGGTCATGAGGGTGGGTCATGGAAACTGTAAGACAAAACGGTTGTTCGTTACGGTGGCGAGTGTGGTCGTACAGGTATTGAGTTGCCTTGTATATCACTTCGTCATCGTAATCAAGCTGATTAGTGCGAACACAGGGTCCAGCTTGCATTACAGAGGACATGTCATGGTACCAATCCGGACGGATCTCCTAATTTTTGATCCGTTAATGATCTATTTTCAACGTATTTTTTCCCTTACCTGAAAAATAAAAATAATAAAAAAAAAAAAAAAATATTCCGGAAGCTTACAGGTTCATCCCAATTGACAGTCCAACCATAATCACCTGGGTATATGTCGCTTGTCAAACGTTGCTCATATCCATGAAGCTGATCCGGCCCCGCGAAATGCA
>LGRN01000401.1:0-26112 GCA_001883825.1 Emergomyces pasteurianus Ep9510
AGACTTGACTGTCTTTTGTTGTTGACATTTTGAGTGTTCAATGAATGGACGCGTCGCATAGTGGAATAGTGTACGAATAGGTGATGTGTACGAATAGGTGATTGATTACGTTAGTTAACGTAGTTAAGTTAGTTCATATGATTCTCAGCTCTGATTATGTAATGCACATAGACCTTAGCGGGCACCAAGGCAGCCGAGACAAGCAATGAACCCATGCTAAGCAACTTGAGACACAAAACACGCTCGAAAACCCGCAATGTTATAACTTTTATATCTCAGCGCATAATGGCGCTTGATGGTTCAAGCGGCTACGTTGCTGCCAGCAGCTTGGCAAAACTTGCTGACACCGCTACGCCTATCTTCAATGTTGAGCGGGTGCAGCTCAAGTTCTCTATAGCTACGGACTTTGTCGCCGCGCAAGTCGCCAATAATGTTCTCGTTCTTGCTTTAGCGTCGGGGAGGATTTTACGGATCGATCTGGATAATGCGGAGGATATCGATGGTAAGATAGCATATCTTTGCTTTGGCGATGGCCAGCCCTGGGCTAACCAGTTTCCCCAACCGTCAACATATAGATATCGATCTACCGAAGAAATCTTCAGAGATAGGCTTGATCCGCCGCATGTTCCTCGATCCTTCCGCATCACATCTTATTATTACAACTACGCTCGGCGAAAATTATTACCTCCACACACAGTCGCGACAACCTAAGGCCCTTCCTCGGTTGAAGGGGGTATCGATCGAAAGTATCGCGTGGAACCCTTCCATGCCAACTGCCTCGACTAGGGAGATCTTAGTGGGCGCGACAGACGGAAATTTATATGAAGTCTACATCGAACCGTTATCAGAGTTCTACCGGAGGGACGAGCGATATGTAAATTCTGTTTACAAGATCCCGGGATCGGGGGTGACAGGTATCTGGGTAGGCTTAGTCCCCGAAAAACAGGATCACAGAAGTGTGATACTATCATCACATGGGAAAATACTGTATTTCATGGGCCGTGTAGGGAAACATGGCAAAGAAGGCGGCAGCTCAATATATGCGGACCTATTCCATAAAGAGACACCCCTTGTTCACGAACTTTCATCCTTATCCCCGTCAGCGCCTTCGCTGCTTGCAATGCAACCCGATCCTGCGGGGGGGCTTCACGGCGATGAAGAAACCGCAGGAAAACAGTTTGCATGGCTGTCATCTCAAGGTGTCCTGTACGGGGCGGTTCCCAGGTCATCATCACCTGCCGAACTAGGAGATCGTATTTTTGACAAAGCCAAACTGCTTCCCCGATCCATTCTGCCAGCATCTGAGTCTGCCAGAGGCGGCCGAAAATTGATCCAGGATCCTATTAAAGGGATGACTTTGACCCAGTGGCATATTTTAACTCTCGTCGAAGGCCGCATTGTGGCAGTCAACCGGTTAAACGGGGAGATTGTATATGATCAGGCTGTTCTCGAGCCTAGTGAGAGTGCCCTTGGTCTAGTGTCAGATCAAAAGAAAAGTACATATTGGCTTTTTGCTGGTAAAGAAATATTTGAGATTGCGGCCAACGACGAAGACAGGGATATATGGAAAGTTTTTCTGAAGGATCAGAAATTTGACGCTGCTTTGCAATATGCCCGTGGCTCGGCCCAGAAAGATGCTGTCGCTACAGCATCGGGCGACTACCTTGCGACTAAAGGCCAGTATCTGGAAGCTGCCGCGGTGTGGGGTAAAAGCAGCAAAAGCTTTGAGGAGGTCTGCTTGACCTTCATGAATAAAGGAGAACAAGATGCTTTGAGGAAATACCTTCTGACACAGATGTCATCGTATAAGAAATCTGCAATAATGCAAAGGACGATGATTGCTAGTTGGCTTGTGGAAATTTTCATGTCTAAACTGAACTCACTCGAGGACACTATTGCAACGAAAGCCGAGTTAGTGGAAGGAACTCATACAGGAGAAATGAAAAGTGAACTCAACGACGTGCGTGTTGAGTTTCAGGATTTCGTTACAAGATATAAGACAGATCTTGATCAAAAAACTGTGTATGACATCGTGGGTAGTCATGGAAGAGAGGAGGAGCTGCTATATTTCGCGATGGCAACCAACGATTACAATTTTGTCCTGTCATATTGGATCCAACGAGAGAAATGGAGTGAAGCCCTTAATGTGCTTAAGAAACAGACAAACCCAGATGTTTTCTACAAGTATAGCAGTGTTCTCATGACCCATGTTGCTACGGATTTAGTCGATATATTAATGAGGCAGATCGATCTGGACCCTCAGAAGCTCATTCCTGCTCTTTTGAGTTACAACAATACAACGAAAGTCCCCCTCAGCCAAAACCAAGCCGTTCGTTATCTGAATTTCATTATTGCCAACCATCCCGACCCTTCAGCAGCAGTTCACAACACGCTGATTTCCATACATGCCGCCCACCCTTCCTCCTCAGAAGCTGCCTTACTAACGTACCTCTCCTCGCAACCTTCATCCCCACCACCGTATGATGCCGATTTTGCCCTCCGTTTATGCATCCAGCATAAACGTGTCCATTCATGCGTTCACATCTATACTACCATGTGCCAATACCTGCAAGCTGTGGAGCTTGCTTTAAAGCATGACGACATTGAACTCGCCGCATATGTCGCTGATCTGCCTGAGGGAAATGACAAACTTCGTAAGAAGCTATGGCTCCTCGTGGCCGAGAAAAAAGTCCGCCAACCAGGCACCGGAATCAAAGACGCGATTGAATTTCTTCGCCGCTGTGAGCTTCTTCGAATAGAAGACCTTATTCCCTTCTTCCCTGACTTTGTCGTCGTGGATGATTTCAAGGATGAGATTTGCACAGCGTTGGAAGACTACTCGCGACATATCGATACATTGCGTCAGGAAATGGACAATTCTGCTCATACTGCAGAACAGATACGAAATGAGATCGCGTCGCTGGATACCCGATATGCAATTGTTGAACCGGGGGAGAAATGCTGGATATGCTCCTTGCCAGTGCTGAGTCGACAGTTCTTCGTCTTCCCATGCCAACATGCGTTCCACAGTGACTGCCTAGGGAAGAAAGTATTAGACGCGGCCGGATCTGGGAAGAGGAAACGTATTCGAGACCTGCAGATTGAAATGAGCAAGGAGACAAATACTGGAGGGAAGAGGGAAAAGGTTATACGTGATCTAGACGGGTTGATAGCTGAAGCTTGGTAAGTTCTAAAATTCACCCTGCCATTTTTATTACTTACATTTTCTCTATCCTATGATTTTATTTTACATGATATTTCGAAGATTAATAGGGCATCGGAAAATTAACATATTGGTTCTTAAACAGCATTCTCTGTGGAGAATATGCGATCAAGCAAATTGACGAACCATTCATCAGTAGTACCGACAATCGGGATGAATGGGCGATATGAGCATCCTTAGTCCAATATATTCCGCCCCCGATTTCTTGTTTAGTGTCTTTATTTGACAATTTTCCTATTTCCCTCACCAAGCGCTCTGCTTCATCCCTCCATACCCATATCCATATTCCCAGCACTTTAGCGTCTGTATATACATCGATCTACACCTTCGAAGAATCACACTTACCTTCTTATTTATCTACCCACGTACACAGTTACCACCATAGTGGACGCATAGACTAACGTCACATGACTAAATGCTTTGTATAATGAGAAGTTAATCATAGAGAGAACGGCTTCGTGTTTTGTCACCAATGAATCTATACAGAGTACATGAAGTTGGGATAAACATCAATCCAAACCAACAGCACAAACCGAAACCAGCGAACGCTATGAGCTTTCAAATTATTAAATTGAAATGGATGAAGCTTTTCCATAGGGCTGAGGAAACCTTGAAGGTCAATGTGTGCTAAACCTCAATAGGAAATAGTACCCTTATGAGGTAGGGGCAGCTCCAACTTTGGTGAACGATGACGTCAACCAAACGCATACCTCGTTTTCCATCTACGCGGCGTTATGGCGGATCGCTACGGCTCATCATGGCTATACTTAAGCCTGCCTTTTAATTTCTGGAAAATAACTTCTACTCAGTAATTTATCAGTGTGTGTTGTAACATTCCCCGTGAGAAGCCACAATGATGGCTACTTTCAAGGACCCAATCATGAAGCATGAACATGATACTGCTCACCAACAAGAAACAGATCAAGTTCCAACCATTAAAAATGCTTCGTTTATAGAAATGGAGCATATTTCTGGCGAAGAAGTAGCCCAGAAAGTAGTCGAGACAAATAAGAGAACGGATTCTGATCCTCAGCGAAGAGCGCCAAAAAGTGCAGATGAATCCCCGGTGAAAGGGGTCTCGAATGAGGACCTCTGGATGCTGCTCAGACGCTTTGACAAAGTAAGCCCTCGTTACCTCATCTGCTATCCAACCATCCAGAGGTGTGCACGTACATTTAAAATAAAATGAAAATGAAAATGAAAGGGAAAGAAGAAGAAAGAAAATAAAGGAACAAGTCTAATCCGGAGCAGCAAGTCCACCACGTCAGGGCGATACCCGCTCCTCCGCCGGATGGCTTTGACCTATACAGGTCCGAAGAGGAAGTGTTTTCGCCAGATACACTCAGGGCTACTATCGAACGGTTTTATGCGACGGTAGTGATTGGACTCACGAACTTTGCCAAACATCTAGCCCGATTGCGCTCGTGGAAAGAGACTCGACGGACAGCCGTATTCTGCGCAGTAAGTGAGCAGAAGCCCTAGTGAATGCTGGGTTGCAATACTAATCGCCATTACCTCTTTCCCAGATATATTTTGCTTCATGGCTGATGGACCTCATGGTACTCACATTTTCCAGCATGCTCCTGGCTTTGGTATTATATCCCGCAGCTCGTGAACTATTATTTCCCTCAGCGCCAATGAGTTTGGTCGATTCCGACAGTGGCGGTATTCAAAAACCCAAAGCCGGTATATTAGGCTCTAAGGATACCCTAACTGGCGCTCCAGAGAATTTCAAAGGCGAAGCAGTTGAACAAGAGGCGAGTAATCTAGTTTCAGGTGCCTCCCGTCTCGCTATAGAGAGCGCTGCTGGTAAACATGAGCAAGATGAACCAGCGGACACTACCGAGGGGAGGTCGTCGTCCATACCAGACCCCACAAGCATCGCTTCCAAATCGGCGGATGCAGCCATTGCTGCTCGGGGGGGTATCCCAGGGGAGGAATATGACAAGACCAAGGAGCCTATGATGAAGATTATGCAACAGAAGGCAATGCAAATGATGGGAGTTATTGGGGATATTTCGGACACCTACGAAAGAATTAGCAAGTATGTCATCAACTGTCAAAATAGCCAAAATTAGTGGAAAGCATTACCTAACGCACAAATGTCAGTGCTCTTTCTCCGAAACCTCCGTTCACATCAAGCTGGGCTCGCATACGGATAGCGGTGCTATGCGCTCTCGCAGCCGCGGTCTTGTTGATTCCAAGTTACATACTAATCAAAACGAGCACTTTGTTCGTAGGGGTTGGTTTATTTGGGGATCCGGCTATTACACGAGCTGCAAAACTCCTGGATCGCTTGGATATACGTCGAATAATATTGCAAGCAAAGTAAGCCCCATCCAATATTTCTTCCACTAAGCAAAGAAATGGAAAAAAATATCTAAACCTATTATTTTGATTCAGTCCAATTCTCAGAGGGGTACCAACAAATGCTCAGCTTACCTTGACCCTGCTTCGCATTGGGGAAGCAAAAGGCGGGCCCTTGCCCCCTCCACCTGTGTCTTTAAAACCCAAGCCATCGGAACCCGTTTCCATTACCGAAAAAGAACTTCCATTGGGATCTTCGGATAATGAAATCCAGCCAGCTTTAACGAGAGAGTCTAGTGAACATGAAAGAGAGTCCCAGATAAATGCGAAGCCAGAAAAGAAAAAATGGGCTTCGTCAATCATCAGCTTCTTCAGGGGCGCCACCGCCGCGGGAGTTGAGGCAGAACGTACCTTTGATCGCACCAAAGCTGCCATGGGGTCGCCGGCTGCCAAAAAGCGCGTGGGAATACTACGTAAGAAATGCCAGTTTCCACAGCCGGGGTCAATCACGACGTTTGAAGCAAGGTATAAGGGGCAGAAGGGAGCTATGGTAATTCCTGCTTATCCTTTTTCTTCGTCAGAGGAACCGCCATTGCTCTACTTTACCACCGAACCGGGACTGCAATATGAGGACCAGAGCACCGAAGAGGGGAAAGAAAAAGGAACAGTCTTATTCTCCATTCCAATAAATGAAATCAGGGAATTGAAAAAAACCAGCGGTATGGGATGGAAAGGGAAGCTCCTCGTAGGGTGGTCTCAGCCAAACAAGGAGGTAATTAACGGCCTGGTAGTCATGGGAAGCAATCCGGACCAACAATATCAGCTCACAGCAATAACACGGAGAAATGCCCTATTTAACCGTTTAATTGCGATGACAGGAACGTTTTGGGAAAGTTGCTGATCAGGGTGCTCTATATGTGCAAATCGCAAGGACCAAGTCTGCTGGTATCTTTGGATCAATGCCAACAGGTATAGTGTTATCTCCCTTTATCAAACTGAGATATCTAGAGGATATCCTGACGCATTAAGTATTTCCGCAAATCCAAAAAAAACCACCACCCCGTCGTCAATGCTGTGAGGGTTTCTTTGATCGCCACTAAAAGCTACCCTACTCACGAAAAGGACTAGATCATGAAGGAAAAGAAATGATGCGCAGGTATAAATATGTTAATTGCATGGATCAGGACCTTCACCCTATGGCAGCAAGATGCACTTTGAGACCTAGCAGTTGACATGGAGTCACATACGCTCTCTTTAACTGCCTGGAATAACCCCGTTGTGACAGCGAAGTGAACCGTCACAGGTTTCCATCAGAAGGGCTCTTGATACGGGCCAGCTCAACGCTGAAAGTCAATAGAGCAGTCACTGCTGTTGGTGCGTAATGCGTAATAGTAATGTTGGGTTGTTGTTGTTGTTGTTGTTGTTGTTGTTGAATTGTTCATTATTGTATGTTCGTGCTAGTTAATATCTTGCGTAATGGTTAATGATTTTAAAATAGCATCCCTGAGAAACCATCATAGTTCCGAGTCCTTAGAAGAAAATTGTTGGTCTTCGTTCTGGTGGTTAAGGGTCATGTCCTCATCTCAATTAGACCACCAGCTTATCCGACATACTACTATATCTAAGTCCATCTGGACTAGCTGCCCGAGATATACCAAGATCTGATCTTGGACGGAACGATTGTGGAAGAATGGATCGGGGGTTTTTGATATCTTGAAGTTGCTATCTTGAGGCATATGCCTCCATGGCCCTTTTGCTGTCCCTGATGTACTAATTTGTGCATTTTCATTGAATAATGGACATTTGGACATTCTTTATTTATCCTTCTAGTTGCGTCTGTATTTTCACATTTACTACCAAGTTCTTTTCGGGCATGGTTTGGTCTCACCATTCAAGCCAAATCGCTAACTGATTTAAGGTGGGCGGAGAAAGCTCGATATGAGTGTGCAGCAGTTGTTGCATCCATTGATTGGCTGTGAAACAGATAATGGCCCTTCATCATGTGTGAAACAAGCCGCTGACAGTGTGAAAAAGGCCTGCGTCGGCAATTATTCTCAAATTGGCAATTTTTGCAAGGCCGCAAGTTTTGTTTTGTCAGTCCGTTGATTGCCTCTAGATGGATACACTGTGAACGCCCAATATGAAAACGACTGCTCTTCATGAACGCGTTTCTTTTCATGTCTAATTATATACCTCATCGCACATGCCTAGACATCATATATACTACTCAATTCCATTGGAATACAAGATTTTGCATGCCTGTTGGATCTAAGGAGAGCATGTCGGCAAACTGTCCACCAAGATGTGTAACATGTTTTATTAATTCCGCCTAGAAAAATAAATACCCCAAAGGCTTAGCTCCGCCTTCGCCCGCGAAAAAATCACAATTGCTCACGGAGCAACGGTATATTCATGTCAGGCGACATAATGTAGGATGCTAAGGTTTGCAAGGAATGGAAAAAGCGCGAACCCTACGCTCATATTCAAGGTTGGTCTCAATTTTGGGATGTGAGCTTAATTGTTTGGTCAGTCATGCGGACAGGAAAAGACGTTCCAGAATTTATTCCTTCAGCTACAAGGCATATCCATGGAAATTCGCGTACCATGCCATTGAAATGAAATGACGTGCTGTCGGCTCCTCACATCCAAATACCGAAGGAAACGGCATCGGCTTCATCTCAGCGAGAAAAGCATTTGCAGACACCGATGCGGCGTTTCATCAATATTCGTATGAGCACTCAATTGAAGAAGCATCCCCGTCATCCTCTTCAATTACTACCCAAACGTCATTTTCGTGGAAATTTCCAATTTTGTTTAGGAGAAATGGTTGGTCATCAGGAGGATTGCCTGATGGATACGTGAAGGAGTTAAGCGGAAGATAAGTTGCTCCAATGACGAGATTTTGCCGCCCCCTTGAAGGTTCTTTGAATTTTCCTCGTCTTAAGAAATGGGCCCTCGTTTAGCTGAGCAAATATTGAAAGGTAAAAATTTTGTTTACTTTTCCCTTTGTTTGGTCTTCTTTTTGTTGTTTGAACCTTGGAATGGAACTATCACCTCCACGAGATCTGCTCCTCACCTCCAGTGGGAGCTTCGTTCAACAGAAGAAAGATTGAAGCGGAGGACGAATGTAAGCCTCGACGCTGACGACAGCTGCCACTATCTTGAGTAATGGCACTGCTTCTGACTATCTTTGTATCATTATGATCATAATCAATCGGCACTATTTGGAAGTACCATCCGCCCTTCACTTGGCCAGTAGATACCTTTGCACTCTGGTAACTATTTCCCGTTTCAGTCTCCGTGGTCGGCGATATGCGCGGCCACAGCCCATGACACAACATGTGTTGGGACTGCCAAAACATTGACTCGTTGGATCACATCTCGAATCAATCTTCCATTGGAGGGTTGTGTTCCAGAACCCACAGATATGATTTGCAGTAAAAACTGTATTCCTACCCAATGGCGTGGCGGCAATTGAGGTCATTTTTTTAATCTTCCAATCAAGCCGCCAAAGGGGCAGGAAGTCCAAGTATGCAGCGCAGTTGTACGCAGTAAGCTGCATATGGATATGTGTGCATCTGCATATGCAACCTAGGTAGCAACCTCTGAACAGTACTGCTGCTTCCTTTAGTTCAACTTTTCACCGGAGGGTGCCGAGTTACAGCGTTTGTGCAATGGGAAGGGGGGTGCGACATCCTTTTTGTTATCCATGGATGTCGTTGCTATGAGATACGCTGCATAATGAAGCAGATGAAACTAACTGGTTTGATTGAATGACACTCTCCCTGTGGGCGTGAGGCCTTCTGATTTGACAATTTCACCACGCGGGTTTGCTGGTAAACTCAAGCATAATAACCAAAAAATTTGCCAGCAACTTCGGCAATGAATGTGACATCCATGGTTTCTATGGTCTCGCCCCAGTTTAATTCCCATCTTCCACACTTGACAGATGCGCCTGGCTCCAATTGGCAATGTATGTCTCGTTAGGGATCGATCAGTGACTCGACTCGAGGAAAATAGGGAATGGACATCACACGGATCCACCTTCGAACCAGCCGGGTAACCAATAATCTGTTTGAGAGCTTTTCTTGCGTTATCAACAATTACTCCTGCTAGTCTACTCCGTACTGTTGGGCGTATTTCTCTTGAATTTGATTTTCAATCCACGGGATCAATTATCACCAAACAGGATTCAATACCTTCTTCCTCCCTCCTGCAGCAACGGAGGAGACAGCTGGAAAAATACTTTATCCAGAATTTCTGGCCAAGTCCAAGGTCTTAATGGGGTCAACGGTTTTTCTGAAATCGTCCGCTGTTGAAATACCACCATGTAAGCTATCAGGAAAGATTCAACAACCTTTTGCAATGAATGCGGATAGCGAATCACTTGACACTGAAGAGAAATGTATTAAACTTGGATAATTTGTTTTATTTTATTTTATTTTATTTTATTTTATTTTATTTTTTCGCTGCAATAGTTCCACCGCGTCTAAAACCGGTTTCTGACCCGAATGCTGCAAGTGAAACAATACCTGGGGCCACCCGAAACAGCTTAAAAGAAAGGAATTGGAAGCCAACTCAACAGCTCACCTACCTGATGCCCTCGCGGAATTGCCGGCCCCATGGTCATCCCGCTCTTTTCTTTTCTTTCCTGCCTGCATTCTAAACAGTGGTGTTCAATATCATCAGGCCTGGTAAAAATGGAAGGTCTAGGTCCAATCTCCATATGAAGCCATTTCCACTCGAGTCCTGGACTGGCATATAGCATTATTCCCCAATCCAACTCCGCATTTATCGTTGTTATTTTCTATTGTTCCAACAGGTTCATCTAGAACAAAAGTCAGGACGTGTCAGAATAATAATGCTGGCGTTGGCCGGTTTATCAATCAGCGCTTTTGCGTGCCGGATAGCGATCATCCTCTACATACATGGGTAAGCCCTCAGGGTCAGGAAGGGAACGGAAATTTTGAAGGGAAAGAAAAAAGAACGAATGGAGGATTGGCGCCTGGGATTATATATACCTTGGGGGATTTCTGTGAATATAATGTACGGAGTATCGAATCAAAGGTGTTCCTCAGGGTGTATGTATTTTAGACATTTGATATCTCCTACGTCAGCTCCAAAAATCCACTTATACCGCCAATGATTCAAGATTTCGTTCGGCGCCTAGAATATTCAACACCCCGTTTTTCGAAACCGTGCCCTGGTCGGCCGCCCCGCCCCCTGCCCTGCCTCGCCCTGGCTCGAAATCTTTCATGTCCACAATTAACATCACAGTTGCTATTTTTAATCTGCTTCTGGCTGGCCCAGGCCGCGCTGCTTTTGTTGCTTTGTCAGATTGCTTCTGACTCAAAACCCTGGGGTCGGGAAGATCTTTCTCAGAATCTCAGCGGTGTACGGACGACTTCGTGTACTGCACTTTCTAGACCTCGGCTCCTGCCCACCAGGGCAAAGGCCCCCACCCAAATCTTTCGAATGGTCCTCCGTGTTGCTAGGTTGCGTTCAACAACAGCGATGAAATTTGGTGCATGCACTATTATTCGTAGGACTAGGGGCGGGGCGTATAGTTCCTGACCTGCATAAATATCTGCAGACACTGCTGATATTTGCATCAACATATCCCTTTTGGTATGTACAGTATTACCTCGGTCATGTACAGTACATCCAACTAGATAACTACCTACTCGGTACACGTTGGTGGAAGAAATTGTACGAAAACATTGGACACGTAACTGAGTTTCTCATACGGAGTACTGAACACGGACACGTTTCCTTTTTACCTTTTCACGGAGATTTTGTTTTTCTGTGGGCCCGTGGACTTTGAATTGTGGGGATGATTTACATGTGTATGAACAGGATCAAACGTTCCCTTGAACAGATGTGCTGTTGGTTAGTTTCTTTGCAGACCGCCGTATCTGTCCTCTGTCATCATAACCTGGCAGCGTGTGCACGCCCATCTTGAACTGCCCCCAGAGTGGATACCAGCGATAATGAATCGCAACAAAAGGCCAGTTGAAAGATGAAATTTTGACGAAGGATGAATCTACCAGACATCGACTTGAACCTCGAGCAAAAGTATCTATCAAAAGGATATATAGCATAAAAATAAATCATAAAGTGTTGCAGAGGGCTGTGAGGGGCGCATGATGCAGTGGAAAAGATATTCATCCAACTTCTTTGCAGCTGGGCTGTCTAGGTTAACCATAAGCGGCTCAGATTGAGCTAGTAAAAACGATAATATTAGGAACAAGAGAAGAAAGACGTATATATTTTAATGCCCCAGCAATAATGATACATTTATTTTATTAGGGAAAGGTTTGCAAACATTACACAATATAACCGCTGTCTCCTCCTGAAACTGATTGCCTGGTCACTGCCTATAACAATATATATATATCGCAGCGCGGCAACACAGGCCAGCCCAGCAGAGGCCAAACAACGTCCTGGGGTATTATAGTAGAGGAAATAATATTCATAGTATGTCTCATGCTTCCCGCTCAGCTGTGTTTTTCCTGCTGCTCGGCCCACCTAGCACTGTCAACGATGGTTGGGCCGTACAACGATGCCAAAATTACTCCATACCTCGCAGGCTCTTTTCTAAATGGGCGGAAACCGGAAATCTGAAATCTGAACATCTGCAGCTGGCGTCTCAAGAGGGGCTAACGGGCCCGCATTTTTGTTTTCTTTTTCTCTCTTTTGCTAGTCAATTAATCTATCTGAGACTCGATAATTAAGGAGGGGGGCCCCCGGGGGGGGGGGGGTTAGTTGTCGTTTCATGATTGAATGAATACGTAGGTGTTGAGCGCAGCAGTGCAGGGAACGGATACGGATTGTGACGATTAAGAAAATTGGAAACATGCACTCTCCAATCAGGCACACTTGGGGAAGCTTTTATGGACTTAGAATTTAGCTGCAGGTCAGGGCAGATGCTGGTGGCTCAGGTGATTGATACACAATTATTACAGGGGCATTGATAATGGCTTGTGCATGCAAGCATTTTTAACCATAGCCATAAACCATCATTGATACCTTTCATCATCGCAACTTCATCTAGTTACAGACGTCCGTACTTAATAACTGTACAAATTGCATGAGTCCTTAGAAAAGAAGACGGCTTGCCAACTTTCTCTTCCAACCCCTTAATCGAACTGCTGAAATGTGAATTATTGTCACCTTGATATGGCCCACAACCACCTTCTTTAAGACTCCCCAAGGCTCAACAAAAATGAAAATATAATGATAAAAATGAAAATGATACAAAGGGCGCCCAAAACCAATCAGTTTACCAGCAAAGCCCAACTTTTCGATCGTCTCTTTCTTTGCTCGAAAATGCTCCTGCCAAGAAACTCAAGGGGGTAGAAAAAAAAGCTTTGCGCTCCTGGGCTTTTGGAACAGACCATACGGAGTAATCCTGGCAGTGATCCCGCCAGTTACCAGAGAGTGCAACCCCCCTCTTCATCCCTCGTTTGGCGCTGGCGTCATAAACCTAAATTAGTAGCCACAAGCTAATCAGAGCGGTGCATCCGAGTGCCTTTTTAAAAGCAACCCTCCCTGCAACCCGCCAATAATAGGGATTTGGTGAGCTGACATATTGAGATTGATGCTAGTTAACTAGTTAGTTAATCCCCCGTCTCAAACCAAGAACAACAGGTGAGCGAGCACCCGTCTAATCTTGCCCTGCCACCCCAATAGAGCTGGCACCCCAGTTAAGCAGCTAAACCGAACAAGTTCATGGGATGGTCCATCAAGGTTAGTCTGCGCATCCCCTTCTTTTATTCATTAGGCGATGGTTTGTTGTTGTTATTTCCCCCCATTGGAACCAGCACCATTTCTAGTTTAGTTTCAGAGTAAGGCGAACTTAAAACCGGGGCTACCTTCTTTTTCGAAAAGAATGAATTATCGCAGAGGGAACCCGGAAAGGCGGGGATGGCTCAGCCGATTTTGGTTTTGGACAACAACAAAATCTGAACAGAAAGCAAACAAGTAAATAAATAAATAATAAATAAATAAATAAACAATTGGATCTTTGAAGGCCATGAATCCATGATAACCGGCGGTTCTTCAGCCAAGTTTGGCTGCAATTCACAACTACGTTACTGCGTTGCATTCCATAATACCATATATTGCATACGATGGCAATTATGCACTCTGTATTAAATTATTGTGCCATTTTGCAGTACTCCGTACAGTATGTGTTTTGGGCCTTGGCCCGTTGAATGTTGGAGGCTGCTGTTTTGGCTGTTGCTGGTGGCGATATGTACGGGCAGAGTACGGAGTATTAATTGGGGGAATTAGCTTGGGCTCTCGCTGTTTCCACGGCCAGTATGACGCCACGTCACCCCATTGTTCTCTGGAGTACGGAGTACGGAGTACTCAGGAGGAAATTGCCACAGCAGGGAGTGATAACATACGGAGTACATCAGTGGCGGTTGCTCTGGGGGTGTGTGTGTCACGAAGTCACTTGGCAGTGGGAGAAGGAGGGCCAGCGCTGCCGCACGGTCTTAGTTCCACGCGCCAACCCACCCTTCGACCACATTCTGCAGGCTTCTGCGGCTAAGGGGCCCCCGAGTTCGCAGTCACTTGCCAGTCAGCAGGCCACGGAGGTTCCAAAGGAGTTCCAAGGAGAAGGTTTGTCAGGAAATCAGAATACCTCATAGGGACACGCAGCACGCCACCGCTTGCACGTCATCGCCGCCAGTTGACAGAGGCAACGGAAGTACCGCCCAGGTACCAGCGCCCCCCGGGTGCCTACACCGCCCAAAGTTCCTCCCAAACATCTTTGCTGTTCTCTCTCCTTCCCCCGGATCTGCATTCGTCAGTCATCACACCATCCCGTTCCTTCCAATCCTGTCCCTTCTCCTTTCTTCTTCGTCTTTCTTCTTCTTCTTCCTTCACCTCCTCTTCTTCTTCTCTTCTCCATTCTCCATTCCCATCTCCATCTTCGTCCTTCATCGTCATCCATCGCCTCTCCGACCCCTAAGCCCTTCTCTCCCTCTCGCTCTCCCCCTCTTTCCTTTCCCTTCTTACCCTTTTACCTAAAATTCCTACCTCCCTTCCTCGACTTCGGCTCTCTCTTTTCCATCTTCATCCACCCTCATCCTGCTCCGAACCAGCTCTACGACGCCGGAATGGGAGTGCACTAATCCAGAGACGAAATACCTGTTAATTTCCGTTGCAACAAGTCGACAGTTCTCCTGGATCCCTTTTCTCGTTGCAGTGCACGTCTCTCGCGTCCCTGTTCCAAAACCAATCTCCCTTCGATAGCTTCCATCAAGGACCAGCAAAAGCAGCTTTGCCTCCTGGCCTTCGATCCGTTCGTCAGCAGCCGTTTTGTAACAAGCATCGTTTCCTTCGCTGCGCCTTTTTGAGAGCAATCGAGGATCCCCGTTCGTTGACCCAAGCACGCATTCAAGCAACCATACCCGGTTCCATCAGGCTCTCTTCCACTTCGTGATCGAGTCATCGAGCAGGCAGCCACCCTCAGATGTTATCTGTTCGACAATTACATCGATAACAGACGTTCGAGTCGTCAGTGACGGTTTGCCACGCAGGCCCTTTGGACATTAACACCCCCCCGCCTTGAGCCTATCTTGACGTGTGGATCTCCCTTTTCTGTCTGAAGCTTTAGGCCAACTCTGCCTGTGTCGCCCTCTGGATCCGTGACTCATCGTCTTCTGTTATTTTGTTGTTTTGAATCCAAGCTTCCTTTGCTCCCTACAAGGGCCCTGGATTCGACAGCAACCTCAGTGTTCAAAAGTGTCAATCCCAAGTTGTTTGAACCCTTTCAGCCAGGTGTTCCAAGGTTCCTTCAACTCCCAATAAACAACCTCTAATTCAATTTCTATTTCACAATCACGACTTTTTTAACGCAGCGATTTAATCTCAACTCTCCTCTACCTCTTTAACGTTTCGCCATACCTGTTTTATTCGACTAATCGACCGCCGCCTATTGACTTCGCGCTCCCTTTGCTTGCTCTCCTTTTTCATTCCTTCTCCAAGGCTCCAGCCCAGCAATCAAGACTTCCCGGATGCAATCATAACGGTCTTTACTCATTTCCTACTCTCTTTACGTTTTGCGGCGGTAGCGTACCACCACCGAGTCCCGGACGACAACTTTTCTTTTGTACTTATTATATCGAATCTCGAGCATCTTATTTATATGAGCCTCTGATCCGACATTACGGGGTGTTTTCTTTCTTATCCTTTCTCTCGCCTTTTGGCCTCGTGGTATTCCTCTTTTCCATCTGGTGGAAGGGCCCTGATATATTTTTCATCCTTGCACATCTATCTCGACGTGTCTATATATATTTCCTAGTTTGTTTGCTTTGGTCCTTTTCTTATTGCCTTTTTTTTTAATTCTTTAGCGTGGAGTTCCCCATATCCCCCGCTTTTCCATGGACTCCCAGTTTTCAATGGAAAATATGGATTGCATGAGGGATAAATTTGTCAAGGGGGAGCTCCTCGACAACCGGTTCCGGACTGTCGCGCCGTTGAACCATGGCTCGTTTGGAATGGTGTTTCTCGCAGATGACACCTTAACCGGGGACCAGGTTGCTATCAAATGCTTGACGAAATCTTCCTCCGGTGACTCATATCCTCTAGCTGTTGACGAACGATCCGAAGAGTTGGAATGCCATACTCGCCTGGGATATCACCCAAATATTGTTAATCTACTCCACTCTTTTGAAACGGATTCCCATGTGTTCTTGGTTCTGGAATATTGCTCGATGGGAGATCTGTACGAGGCCATCAGAAATAACCGCGGTCCTTTGGAAACCGAGCATGTCCGTGCATTGATGTTACAGCTTGTTAGCGCTGTCGAGTATATGCATTCGAAAGGCCTTTACCATCGAGACATTAAGCCTGAGAACATCTTTCTCACTCACGATGGCTCGATGAAACTTGGAGATTTCGGCTTGGCCACTCGCAGCCCTTGGTCCTTTGAGGCATGCGTTGGAAGCGATCGCTATATGGCCCCGGAACAATACGAACCCACTCCAAGTGGCTATTCGACTGAACAAGCCGACATCTGGTCTGTCGGAATTTGTCTTCTTAATATCTTGTTTGCGAGGAACCCCTTTGTTACCCCCACCGAATCTGATATCTTCTTCGCCGACTATACCCGTGATCGTCAATCTCTCTTTGACATCTTCCACAACATGTCTCAAGACACATTCGAGATACTGTCCAATGCCATGGCACTGGACCCGGAAAAACGCTCGCTATCTGGTGTTCGTGAATCTATCTTGCGTGCCGTTTGCTTTACCACTGACGACGAGGTCCTTGATGATTTCTGTACCGAAGATCGTGAGATCGTCCCAGCTAATGCGGATCGAGAACCGCTTCGAACCCCCTCTATCGCAAGCCCTCAGATCAACCAGGGAGATTCTTTCCCCTGGGCCAAGGCCCTGCAGGCTTCCCCTCCTCAGCCCATTCGACAGCTGTCTGCCATTCCTGATACAGAAAGTTACTCAGAAGATTTGTTTGCTGCCTCTGAGGCAGAAACCATGTCTTGGTATTCCGTGCAAGCCGGGTCGCCTTCAATTGGTTCAGCCTTGGGTTCCACCTTCGGGACGTCTTTCAAATCTATGGCGATTCGGCCGGCTGAAAAACGCTTCGGTGCTCATTCGGACCCTGTCCCGATTAGTGGCTCCCTGCCCACCCGTTCTGGAAGACCAATTCCAGCAATGTCGATGATCTTTGGAAAGGGTAACAATGAAATGTCTAAGAGCTGGAGTGATCTATGGGATGAAGAGGAAGAGGAATCAGAGAACGAAGCGATGAAGCAACGGAAGCAACAAAACGCTCGCAGCTGGAGCCAGGATAGCAAAGTGGAGACGACGACGCCTCGTCCGTCCGGCCTATCGGAAGTCCAGGGCTCGTCACTTGTAAACTCTCGATCGTGCACCCCCAGCGCCAACCAGAAGAGTGTTGCCATTCCTACTCCTCGAAAGGCCAACAAGGATCTCACAGAGAATCAGATCCCTGGATCCGGCTTCCATTCGCCAAAGCACTCTCCTCCCAGACAGTCGATCCTGGACAAATGGGCAGCTCTCGGGAACAAAAGACGCAGGTATCATCCCAAACAGGATGCTCCGTCGCGCCCGAGGAAGCAGAAGCACATGTCAAAAAGCTGGCGCAAGGATGCGGGTCTGAGCTCCCCCGGTATTGAGGACCGTCACGTCGACCAACATTTTCTTGCCATTGATTGGCGTCGAGATCCATTCGAAACTATCAAGCCGAAGAAAACTTCGATTTCGGTTGGCCATAGCGACATCATCGATGATGAATTCGATTGGATTGGAGGCTGGCATGACCTTCACCTATAAACTGGGATTCTTTTCTTCCCAAGACACCCTGCACTACACCGAATGAACTTTCTCCCCTTATTTCTTTTTTTCCCTCGTCAATTATTTTCCTCTCTGCCGACATTTGGACCTATAGGTTGTTTCGCCGCCTGCGTGCCTGCTGCTATCTCTATTGCTGCTGCTGCCTTATTTTTTTTTCTTGATTGAATCGCCTGAACCATCACACAATTTATTAAGCATCATTATCCCTATATCCTCTCTGCTCTTTTAACGCTGTACCTTGGTTCCAATAGTTTTGTTTACTCACCCATTTTGTCTCAAAATTTTCGTGCATTTCCCTAGCTAAAAGGCAATGATTGACTTTGATTCTCCAAAAAAAGCTCAATCTTCTGCTTGTACTATAACAACATGTTCTACATCCTGTATTGGGGCATATATGGAAATTTGGCAACGGCGGAATCGAGATGGAGTTGTTTTGGGGAGATTTAACAGTTTTCCCCCCCTTTTTTATTGCATTTGGTACCCCTGGAGCGGCGTTCTTACTTCTTCTACCTATCCATTTTTTCTTTACTATAATGCTGTTTTAAGGGGTGTATCATCATATTGTGGATGTTTGTTCTCGATTCTTTCAGCACTTCCCACCCATCGTTGTTACTTTTTCTTTTCTCATCATTGTTTTATTTCATTGGCAAGGCAATCTCAGCAGGCAGCGCTTTTATTAACACAGGGGCGGATATGGATATAACTTGCGGCAGAACTGGAAAGAAAGAGAGGATAATAACTATATATATCAGAAAAAAAGCCCGTGGCATTTGGGGGACATGGGGGGTGATGCGTTTTCCGTTGTTTCCCCCATTTCTTTTTCCCTCAAATGTCAGCCACTTTTCGATCTTTTGTAAAAGGTGGAAGGGGGGTTCACAGTTTAGTTTAGTTTAGCTTTTAGTGGAACAAAAATTGTTTCCTCAAGAAAGGGAGTTTTTTCTGAGGCTTTTGAAGATCTGTTTGTCGTCTTCATTTATGTGCTTCTAAATGAACCATGTGTGCAACAATCGTAGTTAATATATCTTAAGAAGAAACAAAAGCGAAACTTGGAGCAGAATTATCCACCAGCCGGCTAGTCGTAGAATCTCTCTGTATTTATATTTATTCTTTGAAAGGAATATGGCCTGCTCAACCACTCCGAAGATATAGTTTTATGCTGTAATAACGTGGTATTTGAGTTTCCCCTCCTCCACCTTAGGCCGCGCCGCTGGGGATCCCCCGCTCCACAATTTCCCCAGCTTTTTTTGTTTTTCTCTACTCACCGACTCTGAATCTAAATAACAAATACTCCATACAGTTAATAAAAAGATAACGATTCCCCTTCCCAGTTTCCTTTTTGACGATCCACTGTTGCTGCTGCCCCCTTTTATTTTTTATTTTTATTTTTATTTTTGCTTTTTCTTTTGAGGTTTGATCCCTGCATCAATGTCCTGCTCTTCTGATTAGTTAGTTAGCTTCTCCCACGAGGTGGCACAATTGCTGTTAGTTGACGAATCAGCCGCGCGCTCTTGAAAGAACAGTTGAATGAAAGGAAAAGGAAACGAAAAGAAAGAATAAAGCAGACAAAAAGAAAGCTGGTGTCCCTTCAGCCGCCAATCTTGCTCTAAATATAAAAATCGCTGGCAAAAAAAAGTTTTGCGATGTTCCGAAGCCGGAAAAGAGGCCAGGTTTTCTAACTCTATTCTCTTTCCGTGAGACGAGAGACTAGATTTCTCCCTTCTATTCTCTCCCCAACCAACAAACTCTTTACACATTGACAAATGGACTCATATACTTAAAAAAAACTGTTCAGTATATTTGAGGGGGAGAGTTGTGCCCTTTTACTTTACTTTATTTATTTCATTTAGTATTCATTTTTGATCCCAGCCCTCCTCGCTAAATCTAGCGCAACTTCGAATCTATTTTTTTTCGTCGGTTTCTTCGTACCCCAATACCAACTCAAGAAGCGACCGATAGGAATCCATCGTGCGTGAAAACCGGACGAGACGAGGATACACTGGGGAGTTGCGGAAAATCGAACACGGGAGAGAGTAACAAACGAAGAATGGGCGATCGAACTGTTTCTGGAGGGATCCTTGTTGAATTTTCTGGTGCGGAAGTTGTGAAGGAAGTGAAGGAACCGCGAATCTGCTGCTGGGCATTATTCGGATGGTGAAAAGGTGAGAGATTTCTTTTTCTTTTTTCTTTTTTTTTTTTTTTTTTACGTCTTCCTCGCTGGCCTCTGTGTGTATGTGTGAGGGCTGAAGGGACAGTGTGGAAAGCACTCGGGACTACCGGGCGTCTCTTAATCTTTTTTGACTTTGAGCTGATGCTAACGAGATTCTCTGTCTGATTTTAATAGTGCCTTTTAATTTAGTTAATTTATTCGTTTTTTTACTTTTCGGCAAACGTTTACGCTGAACGCCCTCCTTTGTTCCCCCGACTCCGCGAGACTACGAGGATACTTTGGGGTGAAATATGACCTGGCACGGTACCCTTTTCCTCCGGCACGTCCATACAAGATGTCGAGTTACGGACTTCTTGCTATCCTTCTTGGTCCTTGCTGCGCTCGTAGTTGTGCGCGCGGGGGAGAATGTGGATTCCAAGCATAGTAAAATTAGCTCCCGCGTGTCAGACGAAACAACTACTTGCCCTGACAGGCATTTCTCAGCTGCCGGATTAGAATACATACGACACCCTGTCTGCTTAGAACCGAGGTGGGCGGGAATTGGGAAGATTGAGGATTATACATCCCAGTCATCTGGCGGAGCAGACATCCCGCCTTCAGCAACAACGATAACAGCCTCTGTGCCGGTATCAAGTGGTTTGGACCAGGAACTGGACACGGAGTCGCCTCTTGATAATGCGAACTTTCTTTCCTTCGAAGAATGGAAAAAGCAGAACTTGGCGAAAGTGGGTCAATCGGCGGAAAATGTTGGAGGAGATCGCCATAGTGCTGGATCTGAGGGCAACCGAAAACGTCAACATCCTGCAGGGATTGATAATTCGTTAGATTCCTTGGGTGAAGACGGAGAGATTGCTTTGGAATTCGGTGGATTTGGGCCTGAAGCTTCTGGACCTGCGTTATGGAAGAAGAAAGTTGGGCAAAATCAAATTCGAGGAGTCGACGGGGCCGGTTCGGTTACGGGAGGTGCTGAAGGAGGAACGCAAATTGAAACTACCACTCCTGGGGGCGTTTCCCGAAGAAAGGATGCGGGAACTACATGCAAGGAGAGATTCAATTATGCATCGTTCGATTGTGCTGCTACCGTGCTAAAGACTAACCCCCAGTGCACTGGTGCCTCGTCCGTTTTGATCGAAAACAAAGACAGTTACATGCTCAACGAGTGTAGAGCTAAGGATAAATTTTTGATACTCGAACTCTGTGATGACATTTTGATCGATACCATTGTTCTAGCCAATTTTGAGTTTTTCAGTTCGATCTTCCGCACCTTCAGAGTCAGTGTGTCTGATCGATATCCTCCCAAACAACCTGATATGTGGAGGGAATTGGGCACGTACGAAGCGGTCAATACGCGGGAGGTTCAAGCCTTCGCGGTCGACAATCCTCTCATTTGGGCCAGATATGTGAAAATTGAATTCTTGAGTCATTATGGTAAAGAGTTTTATTGTCCTGTTAGTTTGATTAGGGTTCATGGCACGACAATGTTAGAGGAATACAAGAATGATGGAGAAGCCAGCGGTTCCGAGGACCACGACGTAGCCCAGATTCAGGGCAGCGGAACGGCAATCGAACCTGGGCAGGATAATTCTACTACTGATCGGAGCAAGGTTATTGAGAAAGGGAGTGAAGAATCAACTGGAACAGGCAGATTTGATGTGCAACCAACCCGTGTTCAAAATCCGGCGGATATCTGTCTGCTTAAAGGTATTGACATCGAAGCTCTCTTGTCGAGCAGCATCATCAGAGAAGAAGAGAAGATATGCGTCATCCAAGACGCACCTCCTGCACAGAGCCAATCAGCCGATGCAGTTCAGACGGATTCAGTCCAGTCTCCTAGCTCTGCTAAGGTGGTAGAGAACGCTACGCCAACGAACCGTAGTGCTGAACCATCTTCAAATACAGTTGCCCCTACCCCTGTCGCAACACCCACTGAAACTGACAGCCGCTCTCAAAAGTCTACCCAAGAGCCTCAAAATCAGACATTCGTCAGTACGCACAAAGCCGAGCATGATGCTTCGTCTGAGCCAGCCAAACCTTCTACTACCGTTCAGCAACATCCACCTAATCCCACAACCCAAGAATCTTTCTTCAAATCCGTTAACAAACGGTTACAAATGCTCGAAACCAACTCGTCCCTGTCGTTACAGTATATTGAAGAACAGTCACGCATCCTACGAGATGCGTTTACCAAAGTAGAAAAGAGACAGCTAGCGAAGACCACCACCTTCCTCGAAAACTTAAACACAACAGTGCTACAGGAGCTCCAAGAATTTCGCCATCAATACGACCGAGTGTGGCACTCCGTCGCTGTCGAATTCGAGCAACAGCGGCTACAGTATCGCCAGGAGGTCTTCGCCGTAAGCAGCCAACTGGGGATCCTCGCTGACGAGCTCGTTTTCCAAAAGCGCATCTCAATCATCCAAAGCGTCTTTGTCCTTATCTGCTTCGGCCTCGTCCTTTTTTCCCGCAGCTCAATAGGCAGCTATATCGAGCTCCCCCGCGTTCACAGAATCGTCTCCCGCTCCCAGAGCTTCCGCTCCTCAACCCCTTCGTTCGAAACACCCTCCGCAAGCCCCAGCTCACGGCCCAACTCCGCCTACCGGGAGGGCAACAACAAGGAAAGCTCAAGCAGCCATCTCCGCTCCCACTCCGTGGAGTCCGGAGAAGATGACCTGGTCGTGAATCCAACCATAGCCTATTCGCCACCAACCCCGCCATCTGATAGCGAGGAACACGGGTCGCACCCACAGCGCTCTGAACGATCGAATTCCACGTCGAGCAGCATCATTCCATCTCCCGTACCTCCACTTGTGAGGTCCGAAAGTAGTCCACCAGCATTATGTGGTCCTCGCGAAGGGTGTAGTGGCAGTTCGTCGGCAGGGACTCCGGTTGTGCCTTCTTGATGAACGCTTTGAGAAATGGGAATAGGAAAGAAAGCTTGTGACAAATCTGTGGGGAGATGACTTGCTTTCTGCCTCCCCATGAGGCCCCTTGTCATTCATATAAAAGTTACAATAGCTTTCCCAATAACTGTTGCCTGCATTTCCCTCTCTGCCCTCTCCCACCTTCCCTCCCTTTTCTACAGCCTAACTGGCCTTCTTGTTCCAGGGACCATTGGGCGCCCTTTCCTAAGACACACCTCGCGTATGGAGTCATACACACCCAGGGCATTGCCTTGGTCCTTCAAACTCGGGAAAACATGGGCATCTCCTCGAGGATTGATTGCTTTCATCTTCACAAGGAATCTGTCTGCTAGCCTGCATATGTCGAAGGCCTCTCTGTGCTGAAAACAGCCCATGGGTAATGCCTCGCCGTGTTCAGCGAACTGTCTCTGCACGGCCCTCAAGGGTATGAAAGTCATTGCAGTTTCCGGGTATAGTCAACTCCTCTGGCTAGGTTTATCAAGAGAGTCCTATGGAAAAAGCCCCGCCCCTCTACTAAGTCCTTCACAGCAGCAGACATTTGGGAGAAAGTTCATATTGGCGACTATTGGATGGACGGTGTCCCTACCCTTCATCCAGACGAACACCCCTTGTGGAAAGGCTATATAGAAGCAGGGGATATCACGCAAGGCCATGACCCTCTGCATTACCTCCAACTTACTTCAGAGCAATTCGAAGCCCTGAGGCAGCTTCTTGAGGACAGCACCACGAAAGTCTGTCCCTTTGAGGCTCTTTGGCGCTGGTGGCCACGCCATTTCAACTTAAATGAGAAATTTAAAAGGATCCAACACAGCACCAATCACAGCAGAAATGTCCTGGACCCATCCTGATGAGCTACACTTGGTTCGCGAACATTTATACGTCATGTCAAACCGATGAATCAACTTCCTCAGGACATGCTTGCTGACTTCCGTGTGGACGTGACAAAACCCCCGCGTGAATGACTAAATCCGGACCATCCCTCCCGTTGTGGGAAAAATATTTCACACATATCACCACCCCCACCACCACGACTGGATATGCGCATACACGACGAGCTCCCTGATCCCTGATATGTCAGTGTTATCAAGTGTTTTGTCGAAATTAAAATTACGTGTGGCTGATTTTATGCACTGGGATAAGTTTTGTAACACGATGGTAGAAGAGAGAGTGCTTGGACACTTTTTCCTTTGTTTTAGGTTAGTTCATGCACTTTTTGAAACACAAGTATTTTCAAAATGGAGCTATCGGGTGTTCTTGACTGCCATTATTGGCGGCAACACTCTTAAAGACAAATTTGTGCCTTGGGCTTTCGGAGGGCTTTTTCCGTTTGTCCTTACCCTTATGGAAGGATTTTGGGGAGATTCTATTTCTGAGTTATGACGTGATGATGAGTTTAGAGCCTCGTGGTGGGTTCAGTGAATGATTGGAATATCGCATCCAAATTTACGTCGCCCATATTCGGGAATACAATCCAATTGAGATTTTGTGCGCAAGTTTTCGCAGATGGAACAAGAGAAGGATATAGGTTATGGACATGTTTATGTATGAGTTAATGTGTGATGTAAAAATTTTTGTTTGAAATGCACATATATTTTAGCGACAATATGCTTTTTACAGGACAGAGAGACGAGATATGTTAAATGGCTTAATTCCATATGAATGTTTTCTATCGAGACTATGATTTGGTAGAATCCTGGCCAATATCCAGTTCCTCGAAACCCAGGCCTGCCCTCTGGGGATCTGCCAACTAACATTAGAGGAGCGCACCTAGCATCATGCTCCTCTTCACGGACTGGCGTCACCTCTACGAACCAAGGACAACGCACTGCCATTATCCCTGTCAAAATTTATACGGAACCAGTCTACTGCCGCGTTGGGTGCACTTCTGCCGTAGCCACCAGGGGGATTGATTGCCCGGTTGTTTCGACTAATTGATTCATCGACCAGCCAGGCCAGCTAAAAGGGGAGGAGGTATGCTAATTATGAACGTTTTGGGCAAGTTCTCTTGATTAAAGAAGGCCGTGGGCACGACTGATGGTTCTCGTTCGATGGTCGCAATTTCAAGTTAACCCCTGCTTGGCTTCATTTTCGACGCGATCGGCCGTCCTAAATCATGCAACATGGGCGACTTTTGCTTGCCACAGCTCATTGTTTTTGAAAGGCTCGTTTTCTTCATTTTCAATTCACATGCTGCTCTAGCTTGCTGCTAGCTTTCGAAGGCAGAGCGGGGAGAATAAGAGAAAAGGTAAATAGAGAAAATTCTATCTTTTCCCGGTTCATTTAAGTCACTGGATCGCGGGCAGATATTCGACGAACTGATGGCTGTGAACGCTATGAAACAAGGACTTAGGCCAGCTACATACGTCAAGTATGTTCTCGTCATCAAATCGAAGCATCTGCTCAGCGTTGCAAGTGATTTACAGGTGGGGGGCAGAAACCTGCTGGTGCCTCTTCTTTGTTGGTTGAATTTGGTTGTTGTGGAAACAGAGCATTTCCTCACCCGTCCAATCTGTCTGAATTGTCTGGATTCTCGATCTGTTCCCTGGCTCTGGCCCTGGACACGGTAATTGCTCAGGCAAGGGTTGCTCCAAGATCCAGGAGTTCCAGGACTATGGGAAGGATTTGCACTGAGCAATGAGTCATAGATCGTGGTACCTCTTGAGTCTGACCTCGAGCTGCTGGTGGATTTGGGTGTCTGGTCGGGTGCTGACGGTTGGGTGCTGAGCGGTAGTTGCCATGGCAACAATCGGACTGATATCGCTGCAAAAAACTCGACCAGCAAATTTTATTCCACAACAACTGCATTTTCATTCCGCCATAAGCTGTATTATTGACCAGGAACAGGGAACACGGTTAATCTCATTTCACTCGTGTTGTTGCTTTGAACAGTTTCATTTTAAATTCCTCGTGGGAGACTCAGCGAAGGAGAGCGAGAGAGAGCTGTTTTCGGACGGATCAATAGTAAATCTTCAGGATATAAAACCAACTGTTGCTGCCGGGTTTCCAATTGTTTCTTTTGACGACATCAACAAATTCTCATCCTTCTGGCTTTTGTCTTCCTGGTTGAACAACGAAACTAAAAACAAATACTCAGTTTATCATTCCCGCGTATTTGTTTTTTTTTTTTTTTTTTTTTTTTTTTTT